>WBMW01002239.1:1978650-2116207 GCA_013396635.1 Penelope pileata
TTTTTTTGAGCGGAGCCTAAAATGAGTCTGACTCTCTACAGCCTTATAGCTAATATAGTAATTCACTGGTAAGAAAAGTGGGCAGAGAAGTGTGAGTTTGTGGAAAACTCCAGTTAAACATCCTTTGCAAAAGTACAAAGGACAGAACATGATATAAGGCAGCTAAGAAATAAAATATCTGCTACGATAAATTACTTGCTTCAGTGTAGCCATATATTGGGGCAATTATTGAAAAAGCAATATATAAAATAATTTATGCTGGTAGATCTTAGACTAATAGAATTGCCGACAATGTTTCTTTACTTCATCCTAAATAGCTTTTACTATGGCAGGTAGTAATATCTGCACCATAAGAATGTGACAGTTTTCTACTATGGATAAAGAAATAGAAAAACTCAGTTTGTCATGGACAGAAACAAGCAAAAGTTGCGGTACATTCAGTTTTCTTTGACTGAGTTTTTGCAAGCTGCATGTGGAAAACCACATGAAAAAGGACACATGTATGCATTTGAAGAAAACTGCCTTTGCCTTCTGTAATGCCAATTAGAGACATGTCTGTTTTCTGTGGGACAGTGTATGTCTTCATAACTCGGGAAGCAGGAGAGAGTCTGGAGATGGCCCTAAGCAGAAACTTAAATTTATTCCTGCCAATGCTGAGAAAAGTACTTGAATCTAAGCGTTTCACAAGTAAAGAAAAAAGAACCTGATAGGAGAAGGCTCTGGACTTCCTTGGATGAGAAACCATCCCTGAGAAAACATTAGGATGGAAAAGAACAAAGAATAAAACTGAGAAGAACTACTTGAATTAAAATAAACCACCCGCAGACAAAGGTATTTCTTAATGGCTGCAGAACGTACAAGCAAACAGAGACTGACAAAATCAAGTTTAATTAGTATTGCAAAAGGAGTTAAGACAATCAGTAAAGAATTTTCAGCCATTTGCAGATAGAACAAGGAAAGTAAAGGTATGACTAGACATTTGAGAATAAGATTGAAAGATGGACTAGACTCAGACCTAAATAAAAATGTAAAAGCATGAATGTATGAAAATACAGAAATGGGATAACAAGCTCTACTGATTTAGTTGAGAAATCTTACACTTTATCAAGCCATCAAACTACCTGGCAGATCTGATTTGCTTGACAAAGGAATTATAAGAGATTAGATCCTTCTGATTAAGGCATTTAAGGGTGGTGCCACATGAGAAATCATTAGTCTATCTGAAAAGAAGAGTACAAGGGGATGGAACTGGTGGAGGGAGGCACAACTGTGTTATGCAGAAAACAAAATTGCTGGGACTCCCTAGGAGCTGGGCTTCCCCAAGGACCACTGTGGGAACAGATGCTGTCTTATATTTCCAGTAATGGTTGTCATAGAGAACAGAGGAGTATATTAATGAAATTTAATGAAGGCATCAAGGAAGGATGAAATATAAATGTAGAAGACAGTCCAAATATCATGGAGGAAATGGTAGGTGTTAATGAAAAAAAACTGATAGGAACAGCCAGAAATTCAACAGTAGAAAAATCAAAGGCAATAATGGTGCTGTTAGCTTAGAACCTCTCAATCTGAAATGACAGAGGAGGAAAAGGACAGGGTATGGGATGAAGACAGAACAGTCAAGCACCCCAGTAATTCATTTGTGAAAAAGGCAAATGCAGTCCCAGTGTGTATCAGGTGTAATATTTCCAATGATAAGCAAAACCAATACATTTTTTACAAATTGTGTAGCACATACCATTCTAGTCACTCATACTCAGAAAAGCTATGTTAAAATATATGACAAGTGAGAGGTAAGGAAACTACACTTATTTTTCTAAATAAAAGAGGAACAGCACTATTTTCTAAAAGAACTTCCACAGTTATCAAATCTGCCAAAGCACACATCCCAGTTCCCATTTTTCTACAGAGCTGACTTCATTGCATACATTTCTAAGAGACCTGTTCCACCTTGCTCAGCTCTTGGACAGTGACTAGCTGCAGCCTCTCATCTCCAGGGTGTTGCCTCATCCTTGTTGCTGAACCACGAAACCACATGCAGAGAAACTGGAGAGTCCAGCAAGCGAGCACATCTCTGCCTGATTACTTTGCTGCTCTTCCTCAAGCCAAAGCTAACTGCTGCAGTATGAAGCAGAAAGCTTTTACTTGGGTAGACCCTTGGGTACATCTCTGCTTTCTCAGCATGCCTCAGGGTGGGAAGCAGATTCTGCAGTTAAGTGAGTGCATTCCAGATGAATGAACTATCATGTACTGAATTTAAGAGCTTTGGTTGGCACACGTTTATTTACCTCCATCATTAGATTTAAATAACAAGACAGCAAATGAGCATCCTTCCCAATATCGAAGTGGTCAGAGTAAGATCTCTGGAGCACAGTAGTGACAAGGAAGTGGAAGGGGAAAACATTTCCCATCTAGAGCCCTGAGCCACGTGTCCGATCACTCCATCCTGTAACTGGCCCCTCATCAGTACACAGACACTTTCACAGCAACCATCTCCTTAATTTGGCTACCTGCTTTCACTCACCAGCTCAGAAAACAGCACCCTGTTTCAGCAGTCAATGAAGCATAAGATTTTCTAAATGAAACAACCACCTGCTGATCGTGTGCCTGCTCCTGGGTACTCACTTTCCACCAGACAGCGAGCAGCTCTGCTGGCAACGAGGGACGGAGCAGCAGGAAGCAGCAGCAGCAGTTATGGTTTTGCTGGGTGCACACTCAGCCTGGTGCTCTCCTTATCTGAAGTCAGATGCTCCTTGGGACTACAGTGATACAGATAATCCTTTAACTTATTTCAGAACTGCTCAACAGGCAAGAATCTGTTTCAGCTGCCACAAAAAAGAGAGTTCTTTCATAAAGATGGTACAAAAATAATAAAGTGATTTTGCTGTTATTTCAGTTATGCTCACATGCTTGCCCAGTGCACCCACAGGTCTTGTAGCTTGTGACTGTTTCTTTTCTTTCTTTCATCATTAATCTCCAAGCAGTGAATCTCTGTGCAGGCAATCCTGCATGAGACAGAGCCAGCAGGAGACAAAATGAGGCAAAGAGGATTGCATTTGACAGAGCTGTTTAAATAAATTGTTAATTTTCTTAGAATACCGGGGGACCTGTCTGTAGCTCCAAATCTCCATAGCTTGTAATCTTATGAGCCATCTGTCTCCCTGTATGCTAGAGGAGGCTGTGGGCTTGGGAGAATGATGAAATATTAGGATGTAAATATTGGGGGGGTGGCAGATTATTGCAATATCTAATCCTGCATCGTGCAAGACGATGGGTTCTCCAGCTTCCCACTGCTGTAGAGGAATATAAAGTGTTCAGCATCTTCAAGATCTGAGCTCTGAAATACACATACATTTGGCAAATTGGATCAATTTTACTGTTAGATATGTGAATATAGGTGTCCCTGTATTTCTGTAGGTTTATTTTTATGTATTTCACCCATTATAAAGAAAAGAGACAGGATGTTGCATTGTGCTCAGCAATACAAGACACAGAAGAAACATTCCACTTGATCTACTGACCCTTAAAGTATGCTGCAAAACTGTGTTTTCACTTGGCTTTGTGGAGCACAAGGACTGGGTTAAAACTAACCACTGCCTCTTCATTTTTTATAGGAGGGATGTCTTGGATGAAAAGACCTCATATCTTAGTGGGTTAAAGCATATATTATATTTATGTCCTAAAACACACAAACTTGTTACACAACGGGAAGCCTTTTTCATCTAAGTTAAGTATTTAAAATGAGGTCAGGTCTGTGGTCATGAATTGACTTGGGCTATATAACTCTCCTGAAAAATGTTGCAACTTCTTTGAAAGGCTAATAAATATATTTTCTACTCACAAACTCTTCAGCATAATAATTCATGTCCTCTGTGGCTTTATATCTCGAGGGAGACGCTATATTCTTGTGGTAGAAGAAAAGAGAAGAACTTTGCGAGACCTGTGTTTCATTTCTAGTTTAAGAATTGATTAGTTTGAAAGAGTAGGAACTACATCAAATCTTTAGGACCGGTCTTCAATTGCTTCTCTCTGGGCTTCCCCACTGTAGCAATATTTATCTATGTAAAGCAGTTTGAAATCTTTTCCTGAACTGTAGGCAAAAATTTTATATGGATATCTATTATGTATTAATGATAATTCAGAAAGAAACTATCACACACACTTCAAGTTGTTTCAATTATTTTTAGATTCATCCTGTGATATGTAACTACCTCATTTTAATAAATATTAAAACAAGTGCCTTCGCCCAAACTGTGAAGATAATCAACTGTAAAGTGCAACATAAAATCACTTGGTTCCTTCTCCTTTAGCTCTTTGATTAACAAAGCCCTAACTGAGCCTTCTCACAGGAACTCCAAATGAGGCAAGTACACTTCTTACCTTAGCCCAAATCTGCAGCATAGCACTGATTTGCTGCCCCTATGTTGTGTGTTAAATTAGCTGCCAGTCCATAGTATTTCCTTATGTGCATTTTGTCAACAGGTTAGGTGAAAGAAATAGCACAAATAACCAGCCTCAATGAATTCCATGATAAGTCTGATAAAGCAACTAAGAAACTGAAATTTTCCCCTTCAGATAAAGCCCAATGAAAATACGTCCTACAGATGTTTAAGGTCACTAGATGGACTGTCATTATTACCTCCATATGAATTTATACTTATACATACTGTCACAGCATTGTGCAGACTTTTCAGGAGTGCTTTCTCCTATATGGAAGATTTTTCTTTCTAGAATTGCAAATTATATCAAATTCAGGCTTCTCAGGTGGATAGTACTGATGACTATTGACAAAGTCCAATGCTATGCTGTAATATCAGCACATACATAAGCAAGTTGAACCAAAAATAAGACTTGTTTTTATCTTTATGAAGATATGACAGTGTAATGCACAAATTTACAATGTAATTAATAGGTCACTAATGAAAATCATATTGAAGTTTTGATAATACAGAAGTTCTCTAAAGGACATTAAAAATGGACTTCAGGCATTTGTTACAGAATAAATCACATTGTAATTAAAGTGGTTCCAATGCACTAGGAAGCACGTGGCAGCCAACGGCAAGTGATGTAACAAACTTTATCATTAACTGCCAAACTGAAGTGTCTATATGTTATATATCAGGACTCTCATTTGACCTTTATTTGCACAACCTTCACAGAAATAAAAATAACCTATCTTTGAGAGATATTTATTTTGAGAGCTATCAATCAATTAAAATCGTACTACGTTTCTGAAAACAATGAGTAGGTAATTCAGAAGAGCACAAATTCTTTTTGTCTGACTACAGACTGTTGGAAAAATGTTATAATCTCTTTGTTCAAAAAAGAAAGAATAAATTCAATTAAAATATCCAATACCTAAAGCCAGTTTCCCATTAAAAGCAAACTCTAAAATTTCTACCTTGAGAAGAGGTTTTCAGTCACCAATACTCCAATAATGCTACTTGACAGCTCAGTAAGGCACCTCCTAGACACACAACATAACTTTATCCACTCTATTCTAATGCAGAAATAAAATCACTTGTTAAAAGCACCTCAGTGTACATATAAAAGAAGGGAAGAGAATATTTGTACTTTGCCTCATCCTGAGATAGTTTGTGCAAAAACAAAATAGTGCTTTACCCTGTTTTTTTCCCCCCAATTGCTAGTTGTTTCAATAGAAGGTTGCTGGGCCTTGAAATGAAAACGTTGACTTGTAATTACGTAAAAATTCATCCAAGTCTTAGGTCAACACATGAGCCAGAGATGCAAGTTTCTTGTATCTGCTTTGGACCCCTTCATATGGGAAAATGTAAAATACATAATAAATTGCAAGATGATAAGTAACACAGAAAAAGTTTTTCTTGACAAGGCAAAAGAACACAGATTTCTATACTACTTCGTATAGAAGACAGTGGCCTCTCTTGCATTTGGATTTTTAGGCAGAATAAAAGAAATATCAGAATAATTTAATTTTTATTTCTTTTTACATTCCTTGGTATTTGTATTAGGCACATCACTTACCAAAATTATTGGCCTTATTTTTATATAACAGTGACTTTCTTTTTTCATTTTTTTAAATTTTTCTTCTTGCCTCACATTTTACACTGAGTATGCGGCAATGGCTACAACAGAAAATACTGCCTGTTCAAATTTTCTGTAAGTTAACATTCTGAGAGCTGGAAACAAATATACTTTGAACCTAGAGCCATTATTCACCTAAGGTTTCTGCACAAGACTGGCAGATAGGAGCAGAACTTACAGCGGATAAGCGCTCGCCTGAAGTGGCAGCTGGAGGTCAGGCAGGGATCCCTGCATTTAGCTACCTAAATTCCTCTTCTATTGTTCACGTGAAAACTTGCAGAAAGGCTTGCCGATGCAAGAGATAAGCTGCTTTGTACCTGTATTTGTCATTTGGTCAGGAAATGAATATGTAAAATGTGAACAACACAACACAGAATTCAACATGAAGAGTAAAAAGGTGGTCTACAGATCTCTGCTCTCAATCTCATTCATCTGACAGTGCAAAGCCAGTTAATTGCACACACAGGTCTGGCAAGTGTCACAGGCAGTGACAATTCTGAGCTGCAGGAGTCTTGCCCCTCAGGATTAATACCTATATTATTACAGGTCTGCAGATACTTTGACTTGCAGTATGAAAACATACCAAGAGGTTTAAAAAATTGTCGCTACGGGCAAGAGCAGATGCTACCAGCCTTCCAACCAAAAGAAAAAGATTCTCAACATCTCTCATAAAAGTACTATAGAAACTTTTTTTTTTAAAAAAAAAAAAAAAAAAAAAAAAATCTCAGCAAGAAATGACCCTTCTTAGGCAACCTCCTGTCTGAATTTTTTTTTGCACCTCTCTCAGGAGACAGTCCATCACAAACACTCAATTTTTGTCACTGTTAAGAAGTTGACACCATACCCACTTCAAAAACTGACATGTATGGCTGAGATGTGTTCACAACACCCCTGAAAAGCACTGGTTTACAGAAGCTGAATGAATTTGCATCTTGTGTTTTGGTACAAAATGCCAAGAAGTTCTCTTTCTTTTATGGTTGGAGATTTTTTTCATATAAGATTTTTTTATTCATATAAGATGAATAAAATACAATCAGAAAAAACTACATGAGATGAGATACTCAGTTGCCTGAGAAAGCACATGCCTAGATATGACTTAGCAGTGCTCCACTGTCAGTTTCCAAGCCCCATTTATAGCTGGTCAATATTTCTTTTGTCTGTCACATTTCTACAACCAAAGTAGTTCATTATAATACATACAGCTAAAAGATTTTTGTACTCTCAAGTTTATTTTTAAATTCTGTCACCTTTCAATTTCAATGTAATTCTTTTAAAAGTTCGGAGTGACATCAGAGCAGGTAAGCCATGACTTTGTGTAATCACCTCTTGAAAACTCCAAAGGATGGAGACCCCATGGTACCTCTGGGCAGCCTGCTCCAGTGCTGCTCTACCCTCCTACGGAAAATTCTTTTCTTAATCTACTGTCTAAAACCTTGCAAGTTGCAACCTTTGGCCATTGATTCCTGCTATATGATCTGCCACAACGCAAAGTACTTTGCTCTGTTGTCTTTTTAACTCCCTTTCAAGTTGGCTGCAGTTAGATTGCCCTTAGCCTCCTCTTGAGTTAACCAGCCTTTCCTATTAAAAAAAAAATATATCTAAAATCTCTCTGTAGGGTAAATGAGAACAACACTTTCTATTTAATAGCTGAATCATCATTTTTAGTCTATTTATAGTTTGTTGTTTTGTTGTCCTGAAGAAGAACAGATGTCACTCACTCTGCACAGGGCCTGCTCTCCACAAGTTTTGCTACAAATCTGATGGTAGTGAGTGAGTTTAAAGATAATACTCCTGGCTCTAGTATCAGCACAAGAATATCAGTTTAACTTACTGTGCTTTTAATACTTAGTGTTCTTAACCATAATGATATTGTTTTGTAATTCTATCTGTAAAAATGCTACATCCCCAAATTACCATCATCAGGTGTTGACAATCCGCCATTTCTTCTCTTAGAAGCATTGCTTCTCTATTTCTGAAACATTGTAGGATAATATAAAAGCAAGTGGCTGGTTCTAAGAATGCACAAGTACTTTAAAATAAATCTTACTTTACTTGCTGTGGTTTTTGTGATGCTTTGAGATATTATAAGCTAAACTGGATCAGGCTGGCTTAGTACTTTCAGAGATTACCAGAGACTAAATTCTTCATACATTTGTATAAAAATAATTAGTTATCTTAGCATTTATTTCTACATGAATGTCCCCAAATCACCCAGCCTGGTGTACGCTATCTCTTGTTCCTCAAACACCTTTAGAAAGAACGTGTCCATATAAGTTCTGATTGCAGGTGCTATGACATTTTGACATAAAAGTGGTAGCTTTCCAAAAGGAAAATTACTATTTTTCAGACAAAAAGTAAATAGAATCTGAAGGTCTTGCTCTATTCTGCTGTTTTGAAGTAGTTTCTCACTGCTTTTGTTCTCATTGTGCAGCACGGCAGGAGTTAATAGCAAGATGCCTGTTGCTGGCTGCCAAGCTTGCTGGGAAGTGGCAGGATCTGTTCTACCAGGAAAGACCACCTGCAAAAAGGCTCACCCACTTATGGCCAACATTTCATTTTTGCACTTTTTCTACCTAGTTGGAATTCTAAGAATAACACTACAGGTTGAAAAAAAGATCTAAGCCACTCTATTGTAGAAACTGATCGTCATGCCCTGCTTGAAAATATCTTCTACATATAAGCTAAAGGCGTATTAAAATAGTGAGACCTTCCAACCTATGCCCACACTGTCCATGTGAGTTTAGACAGGACTGAGTAATTGCAGGTAATTATATATATTCTACACAAGCAGCTGCCTTAAGGTTCCCTTCACGCTCTGGCTGTCTTGCTAGAGGCTTCCAGGTCAGAGCAGGCAGAGGACACAGGGCACTTGCCCCTGAGCAGCCAGGCAGGCAGGGCAGGATGATGGCTGCCAGCCTTGCAGCAGCTGGAAGGGCAGAGGGAGCGGTGCGGGCTGCAGCACAGCTCCTTCCTCGCAGCACCCCATGCTGCCTGCTTACTGAGATGAGGCCGTTCGTATCCACGTCCCCTTCTCAGAACTGGGCTGTCACAGTGAGATCATCACTGCAATCTACCATATTCGTGTGAACGATTACAAAGCTAAGAAGGCAAAGAAGGCCGTGGACCCATACAATGCCAGAACTCTGTTCTTAATTAATGTAACAAAATCAATCACATGGAAAAAGTTTCAGAAACTGTTTTAGGCAATGACCAATAAAACCAAGAATTTTGGCAGAGCCTTGGCAAAAAAAAATGTAAATGCTATGAAATTGCTCCAATCATGTCACAGATGGGCTTTTCTTTTTAGTTTTCATCACATTATAGGCATATTGTTTATATATTACTTAATGACATAGATTTACAAGAGGAAGAAGGTGCTGAGTTTTACATTGAAATATTTTTATTAATTTGTCTATGCCCAGTGGCAGTCACTGCTGATCCCGATTCATCCTTGCTCATGATCTTTTAAGATGGTTGGAAGATTTCTTTCTAAAAAGGAAGCTGTGAAAATCGGAAAAATTTACTCATCTCTCAAATGCAGCTGAGTGTAATGCCATGGAAGAAAACAAGAGTGCAGAAGACAAGCCAGATCAGAGTGTGGCAGGGAGTACTATCATATGTTTTCTTTGTAAATCAGATATAAAAGACATGGGAAAAGACAAGGAAAGCAGCCTGTAACGTTAGTTTACTATACTAGTTCAAACTGAGATGTGATTTATGAGCTCTGCTGTCTCATCAAGAAGTACTGCACTCTAAAGCCAATACTTGTGATTTTTAGATTTTTTTGGGGAACCTAAATAAGCTACAGCAGAAGATATTTTACCCTCATTTCAAGTTGTTTCTTCTTATTGACAGGATTATTCGTTATTCTTCCTTTTCCTGAGTTTGAAGGGGTTTCAGTACTCGTTTATTTCTAAGTTTCTAAATTCACATTAGGAAAGAGTTTTTAAGAAATAATCAGTATGGAAATTCAAATATCATTTATGTTAATCCTAACAAACTGCATTCAGATAATATTAATGGGCTGATTTACAAGTAATAAAGCAAGGATGGGACTACTCTTAATTTATCCCGCTGTGTTCAGATATTGCCACACATATGGCAGAGGAGATTACCAGCAGCTCTGAGACCCCCACGATTCTCGAGGCATAACAAAGCAGATTAATCAGAGAGTAATAAGGTCAGCTCAGGTACGATGCAACCTAGATTATTACTTCAGGGCTAAATTTTGGCCCAACTTAACAGAAAATTTCATTTTCATTGCCCATTTGGATCATTGTCTTAAAGCAGAATAGTAGTGAATTCTTTGTCTGAGGGAGATGGAGGATTGAAAACCTGGCGGATTAAATACCTTGTTTACGCTCACACTAGGTCAGGTTCTAGGCAACAAAAACCAGTACCTGCCTTCACACAGCTGTCAAGGAGAGAACGACTTGCTCTCCAAATGTAAAAGTGAAAAATAAAGTAGCACTACTGCAGCATAATGAAACAAATGGGAGAGAGCACAGACAATATTTCTGGTGATTTTCAGGCCATCTGGGAAAATTTAAACCAATCACGTGCAGATGAAAATAATCTAGCTGCTTAAACAGACAGACTGCTCTTCTTTGCAAGAAAGAAATGAAGACAGAACAGTAGGTGAAAAAAACTGGCAGTATCTGATAACAAAACTCTTGTCTCAAATGAACTCCCTGTTAGAGAAGACAGTTATTAATGGTAAAATTAAAGGCTACAAATATAAATAGTGCTTGAGAAAAGCTGGTATATCTGCTGGATTTCTTATACAATCTCTAGTTGTTTTCTGATAGGTTAATTATGTCATAATAAAATATAAAAAAACATTTAGTTAAACATAAAATGAAAAGTTGTGTACTCCCATGCAATGGAAACATCAGCAGTGATAAATGCTGTGCAGCTATAGTGTATACATCATAATACCTGCTTTTATTGGGAGGCAAAGGGAAACAGGTGTGGTCTGTGGAGTAAGCGAGGGATTTAAGGCTAAGAGATCAGGTTTCTAGGACAGGGATAATTCCTGACATTTAATTTCTTTGTTTATGGTTATACTGATTTATGAACCTAAAGAAATAAAATAAAAATAATAACAAAAATGACTTGCTTCGTGGCATTGTGGGATACTGAATTCTTCATATTTTGTACTGCCTCTTGAGACGGAAAGTGCTCTGAAAATTAGCCTATTTAGTTTACAGACAATCCTTTCTTACCAGGCTTGAAAACCAACCTCTAAGTCCTGTTTTCAAAAGGAATGGGGCAGAACCTTCACTTTCACTCAAAAAGCTGTGTTTGTACTAATGTAAACTGCTGGCCTTTACTCCCTCTTTTCCTCTTGAGAGATGCATAAAGCTTTTGACTGTAGAAAAGATGGCCAGCTTGGGCCAGCACACTTGCCTTTCCATTGACTGGTCTCTGTTAAAATCCACAGACAGATAGAGCTGCCCACAGTAGCACTGTGACCTCTCACAGTTATTAAACATAGGTAAGATGTTATTGCTTTCTGCATGCTGTGGCCATGCACTGCCTGCACAGGCATGCCAGGCAAGGAGAGGCTGAGCTGGCGGCTATGGATAGAGCTGGCTCCCAGATAAGAATGTAGGTGTCTGTTTTCTTAGTGGTCACTTTCACTAGAAAGGCAGTTGCCCATAAACAGCACCAGAATTAAGCACCGTGAAGCTGAAGTGCAGCAGTTTACGTGAGACAGATATGAAGACAGTGAGTGCGAAGCCATAGAGGAGAGGGAAGATGAGCAAAAGGGCAGAAGATACGATCAGGCAGAGGTGCTGAAAATCTCTCTTAAGCAGCAGGGAAGAGTACAGTGCTGCTCATGTGAGCTGAAGTTGTACAGACCATGAGTGCAGGAGTGACAGCTTAACCCGGCGTTGGTTAGGCATAAAGGAAGGAATGCAGAGACAAACTCACATTAGCACCATATTGCAATGTCTTGCAATCTGTCCCAATTCTGCAGTGAATCCCTTCACCTGCATTAAAAAAGTCTTCCTGTTAAAGCTATTTCTGTGGATATGAAAGAGTGCAGCACATGTTATTTTTTCTACTATTGGATTAAAGATTTTGCAACATACTCTAAAGCACTTCAGGGCTTTCTTATAAAAGAAAGCTATAAAAGTGTATATGAAATGTTTCTCCTCTGTGACAAACAGTTGTATCATAATGGAAAAACTACAAGGTATGAGCTAAAATTTATTAAGCTTTCTTATGTTGAATAATGTTTAGATTAATAACAATTAGGCAGAATAAAAGCACAATGTGAATGTGACTAAAAAGAAATATTTAAGCCATGTGGTAGTTATTAATAAGTCAACATAATTTTTGACAGCTATCCAAATATCGTAAGAACTTTTTCAAAGTCATGGTCTATCTAGAAGCAAAATCTGTATTTATTTAAGTATTGCATATCAAAAGAAAGATAAATATGCACAAGATAAACACCAAAGTATGTCCATATAGTAAAGAAAACAAGTTGACCAATGTGGAAGCCAGTGGAAAGTTTTTGAAAGTACTTTTGACAGATTTTTAAATATTCTTGGGTGCCTAAAGATGCAGATAGATTTGTACAAGATTTTTTTTTTTTTTTAAGTTCTAAAAGACCTGAAGGATTTATGTTCCTATAAAAGCCCTTGCTGATGATTTACAATATGCAATTACTTAACACTACATACTATTTTAATTGAAGTCTTAAACTCTAGTCCAGTACTCCATTCATTTAGATGGGGCCCAATATTGGCTTAAAGGCTGATTATAGATATTAGGCCCTGATGGCTAGCATCAACATAGAAACTGAATTATAAAACTCACCTAAATTATACATTGCTCCTTTAAAAATAGATGCAAATATCACTGCCATCATTAAATAGTAAACAGTACTTTCTATCAAAATTTGGGGTCATTTATTACATTGTGTGTTCAGAGGTACCATATAGGAAAGGAAAGATGCTTACAGTTCGTTCATTTTCTGCCATCGGATTATAGTGCATGCATTTCTGACAGAATAAAAAAGGTCAATGAGGTATTATAAAACAAAGGGAAATACATGGATTCATACTTATTTTGATAGTGTTCTGCACAAACTGACTGCAGAACAGCTCTGCCAGGCCAGCACAACTGCTCATCCCCAGACAATCAGGAGGGCAGCAGCCATGGAGAGCCATTGCAGGAGAGGAGACATCTCACAGGTGTACAGCAAAAGGATGCTAGGCAACGATTGCTATTTGCAGCAACAAAAATTTCCCACTGTGAAAAGTTAAAGCAGTGGAGCAGGTTGCCCAGAGAGAGAAAAGAGCGTCCACTTTCAGACGCTGCCTAAATCTGACTGGACGAGGCTTCAAAGAACTGCCTTTGAGGCTGTCCCTGCTAGGAGCATGAGGCTGGACAAGGTGACCTTCCGAGGTCTCTTCCAACCTTAGTTTTCTGTGATTCTTTTCTTGAAAAGCCTCTGGTGGATGGACGAGGTCCTTTCAACCAGTCCCCTCCCAGCTGCTGGCTGAGGTTTGCCCAAAGGGTGCTTATCAGAAAGTCTGGTGGCCACCAGCACAACAGTCAGTGTGGGCACAGACTACTAGACCCCAACAGATGACATTTTTAAGAAAATTCAATTAAAATAAATAACCAAAATGATAAATGTAGCATTTGTCCTTTCACAATATGTTAAAAATTATCTTTTTCTTTGTTGTCTAGCTTGGCATGACCAATGAACATATAACTGTTCTGATTCAAAAATTTCACAGACCCTCTCTCTGCTTGTTGGTCACAGAACAGAGCTTGCACTTGCTGTGTGCTACACTACCTCAGTGACAAAACCACCTTCCAGTCACCTGGGAGACAAATAAGCCATAGAAAAAGCATAAGAGAAATCCAGTCTGAGGAGACACGAAATTTAAATACAGAGTAGAATTATTTTTTTACCTGCAGTAATTTGTTGCAACCTTTCTAAAATTAAGTTAGCAAAATCCCGTTGGAAAAATGTGAAAAGATCTTCACTTTAAGAACACATCTAAACACATGCTTACTTTTAGCATAAGCTTAAATTCCATGAAGTTCAGAGTATGTGTGTGTATATATATAGATATAAAACATTAGGCATTGTTTCCAATGCCTTTTCTGAATGAGTAAATTTGTTTCCCTTTTCTGCCCACATTTATTCCCATCACCTCCTAAGGCTACCAATCTTACAGACAAATGCTGCAAACTGTGAACTTTACATGCTGCTACCATTATTTTCATCGGTATCTGATGCACTGGCTGCTGCTATCGCTGTCCCCCAAAATAGTGCAGTAGAGGCTACTTTGTACAGTAAAAGAATGGAGAATTGACATGAGAAAGCAATTATGTGGGAAACATTGAATCAAGCATTCCCAGATGGTATATTTATATTGAGAATAAACTGTAAGGGAGCCAAGTTGGAAGTCTGTGAAACTTCCACCATTGTTAAAGGGACTGTCTGTTAGTCTGGGGCCCCCAAACTGCAAGGGGATTTTGCAAAACTTGGGATGAAATGCAAAATGTTAAGTAGAACTAAAATCAGAATTATTATTTCTTTTTTAAAAAGTGTCCATTTCAAGTACTAAGAAGTCTAACAGCAGTATTATGCAGTATTTGAATCAGAAAATAAAATTGGTTGGAGACAAAAGTCAGGCTGAGTCTTTTCTGGTATCATAGTCTGGGCTTTGTGAAATACAGAAAACAGGGAAGTGATAGATCCCAAAAGAGGTATTTGGAAACTGTTTCCATTGTAATGAACTGTATTGTCTGGTCAGGGATTTTTATTTTTTTTTATTTTTTTATTTTTTAAGTACAAGCTTGGTTGACAGCAACTCTTTAAAGAAAACAGTCCATTACATTAAATGTCAATGAAAAAGAATGAGTAATTGCTCAGATATAGCAATGCCAGCAGCAAGAGCAACCAAAGCAGAAAGCAGATTGGGCAAGATCTGTAGATACTCTCAGGACTATTTACATCACAACCCAAGTTGTATGTAACTAAAAGCCCCATTTTTATAAGAACAGACATTCTACTTCAGTCTTATTTAGCTTTTCGTATAACAAGATGTAAAAATTTTAAAATAACGTCTAGCAATTTTGTACTGACCAACAGCAGTCATGTTTAATAGCCTATCATCTTTTGACTTCCAGCAAAATTACTTTTTTTTTTTTTTTCTTTTTGGTTTTGAAGACCAGAAATTGACTACATTTAAGACCTTTTGGTTTTTATATTTCAATCATCCAAACTTCAAAGTTGCTGTGACCCAAACTTCAAATTTGCTGTGACCCAAACTTCTGGGTCAGAGCAAATTTCATCCCTCTGCATTTTTCATTTTCATAAGTTTGGATATTTATCTCTGTCTTATGACTCTAAAATTGAGGCTGAAAAATGTGCATTTTCTGGTGCACATTGCCTGCAATTCAAGAATTAGAAATTGGAAGAAAAGCTTCTCTAGATAGGTTTAAACCTCCCAAATATCTGGGTGAAATTTCAGACCAGTTATTTCAGCTGAACTCATTCTCCCATATTGAGACAAATCTACTTCTCATCTGAACAGAGTGAATTAGAAACCAAGAGTAAGCGTGGTGTGATGAGCACACAATCCAAACTGTGGCAATGTTAAAATATCAGGGAGCCATGACATATTTATAAACATTGCAAATATGTTAATCTTTGCATCCTTAAAATAGAAGTTAGTTAACTACAGAGAATGAAATTTGAAAAGAAACGAAGTGATATTATCATAATCTTGGGGCTTTATATACTACTTTCAAAAGTCCCATCGAGTTACAGTAAGCACGCAAAACCGTCCCTTTCTTCTTAGTGGTAAGTGTGGCTGGGCACCACTTGACATCGCACCTCCAACAGCTCTGCATTCATCACGCTCACTTTTCATACACACAAGCAAACCTATCTGCTGCCTTACATCATCTTGTTTATTCACAGACCCAATGGTGAAATGAAGTATTTTGTAAAGCCACTCATCCATTCCACTTGACAAAAAATTATGTTGTTAGAATGATTTGAAATGGTTGTTAGTGAAAAGGAAGGTGGTTCTGGTGAACAGCCAGAGCCTGGGACAAGTTGAGTTTTGGACACCAAGGATATTATTCATGTGAAAGTCTGGGCCTGACTTCCCTCAGGAATGGGCAAAGTTCCCAATTCCTTCAGACATCTGTTTGATATTACCAGACTCACCAGGGAAGAAGAGCAGAGCTGGCTCAGAACATCTCGGCCATGGAGGCAAAATCCAATTTTCTGGCAAGAGGGGTTAGGGGACCAGAGGGGAAGAGGATATGGAGGAGTCAGCTGGATTCAGGAAGAAATGAGGGACAAAGCAGTGCTAGTGTGGGAATGACCTCCAAAGTTATCAAAACATCGGGACTGAGAGAGGAGGGTAAAGTCTCAGGAGGGTCTAGAGGTGAGCAGAAAGTCATTCTACCTGCAGTGGGGAAGAAAGACTAGGGATGGGCTGAAGAGATGAAGGTAAGTGCAGGAACAGTTTGGCAGCTAGCTGCAGAAAGATGAGAGTCTCCAGAGAGAGACTCCAGCTCTTCCTGTGGGGCAGGTGGTGGGAACACTGCTCAGGATGAAAAGGTCGGTGCTCTTGCTCTCAGCCACAGTGGGCACAGGCAGACATGGCCCCTCCAGAGGACAGAGAGCTGGCAAGGGGCCGGAGGAAGCTCTGTCAAGCAGGCGGGAAATCTGAGAAAGAAAATGAATCTAGTGAAAGAAGTGCTTTTGGGGAGTTGAGAGAACTATGGGGGGAAAAATGCATCAAGATGATTATATAATCTCCTGGACTAGATCAGTGAAACAGACTAAACCAGGGAGACTTTATCCATGAGTAGAGAGATATTTTTCTGCATTATGCAGTGAGAACAGATAATTCAGGAACCAAGAGATAGTGTGAATAATCATTTGTTCAGATGATTCTAGAGCATAAGTGATGCTCAGAGCAAGCACTCTGCTGAACACCTAGTCAAATGAATGCAGGGGGCTGGCATTGCACCTGAAATTACTTCTATTTATGCATAGCCAGATAGCCTGGCTTTTTCAGAGAAGTGTCCTGGATGTTTGACGGTTCAGGGTTCATCCTTTTGAGTTGCAAATATTTCAGTAGCTAGCTTATTTTGACACCCTTTCAACTACAGCATATCAGAATTCATAACTGGCTGATTTATCTAAGCTGGCAAAAACAATAATTTGCAGTCTAAGGATGGCATTCCAATTATTAACACAAAATAATTGCCCACAGCCAGGCCTGTTTGGGTTTCATCAGCAGTTGGAATCACTGCCATAGCCTAAAAGACAAACAAATCACTAACACCTGAGTGAGAGAAGAACTGAAATGAGTATAACACTGCTTTCTTGTTCTCCTCCCACTGGGTGAGCTCACCAGCTACCCTAAATCACACAACTAGCATATGGCGTGTCTGGCAGATCAGTGGTGGCACACACGGGGCAGCACCTATCTGGCCCTTTGGGGCATCAGTTGGTGTGTGCACAGCCCTGCAGAGCCTGCTGGGTCTGTGCAACAGGCAGCAGGACCCGGCTGCTCACAATGGCTGGCACCAGGCACAGCAGCAGCACAGTGCATCCTGCAGCTCCCACAGAAGGAAAGATTTCACAGAACTCGTTTGCAGGAGTGAAAGTGAAGTGTGGCCACTGGGACGTCACCCAGAGGTGATGAGAAAGACAATAGTGGTAGCTTGCAGGAAATAAGAAAATGCAAAACCTCTGCACCTAATTGAAAGGAAATGCAGCAGCAAAGTCTGCTATCTGCATCATTTTCCCAAACAAGCTATAGGCTGCAGTCAGATTTCAGACAGCAGATCTGGGTCTTCCCTAACTGAAATGAATGGGTGTTTGCCAGCTACTTCAAAGGAAGCATTTAAAAACGAGGCCATTAAACAGCTAGGAGAGCTGATGTAATCATATTTTAACCCAATTATCCTTTCCAATATGTATTTGTCAGCATTTAATCCCATCTGCCATTGTGTGGCCCAAGTGCCTAAATTGTATAGGTCCCTCAAGAGTGCTGGTCTTGGCTAACCTAGCAAATTCTGTGCCATATGCAAATTTTAATTTGCAAATGTTCTCTCTCGTATCCAGACTCTGGTAAACAACTGGTCTTATTATGGGCACTCCACAGTTAATTCTTTGCCACTCTGGAATTTTGAAAAATTTTCTATTTTCTACCACTTCACTAATCTCCTATCTATAGCAGCAATCTACCTTTAAACCTTTCAATACACAGCTGCTTTAATAGCTTCTTCTGAGAGTCATTGAAAAAAGAAAAAAAAACAAAATTAAAGAAAAATAAACATAAACAGTTCCTTTACTCACTCTTATGTTGACACAACAGATAGATGTTGGTATATGTAAAAGTATTTTCTCCTTTCAATAAAATATTCCTGTTTATTGCTTTTATAACTTCTTTATTTCTGCAGATGTTTTTTTCTTCTCTCTGGTTACTATTTTAGTCCATTCACCTGGGGCTTCTGCAAAGTTCCCTGGTTTCCAATTTCTAGAAATATGTTATGATTTTTCAATAAATAGGTGCAATGTTTATCTAAGCTGGTATAAATTCAGGTAATGGGATATCTTATCTTGCAGCCGAAAATAATCTATGCCTTGAACAGCATAATTTATTTCATATGTAACTGCAGCCATAGTGGGACAAACAGTGGGACAAAAACTCAGCTAAAATGGTTACAACAGCATTGAAAGTTGTCAGCTGTAATACTGAATGACTGCTCAATTTTTATAACATAAGGTAAAACAAAAGGTCCATGATGTATTCTTTCTGTAATTCTGACACTGCAAGGCATTTTGAGGCGACTGATCCTAATTCTCATTTTCACTACAGACTTTTTAATATTACCCTTACAGGGAAAAATAATCTTAGCGTACATGAAAATCACTTCCATTTGGATTGCAAGTATGCTTGACTAATATGTTGAGCTGAGGCTTGAGAGTAAAAAACCAGTATATATTTCAGGTGCATGAAGAGTCAGTTGATATAAACCAAAGCAGGAAACAGTTTTCGTTTGTATCAAGCAAACTTCTTGCAGAATAATACCTTGAATGATTATTTCAGTTGATGGATGTAAGTAGCTAAATTTGTTTGGGCACCTAGACCCTGCGTGTCAGAGACAGCCCTGTGCTAAGAGCAGAATTTAACATTTGGAACACAGACATGGTTCATTACTATAAATGTCTGCAATACCAATCAAGGAAAATAATGTTCTAGTCGGGAAAATAATTAACATTCAACTGACTTGCAAATGTAAAAACCAGGACCCTCAAAACACAGGCATCAGTGAACTGAAGGAAACAGACAATTTTTTTTAACTACTTGAATTCCCCCTTCTAACAGATTACTGTAATGCTTGATGGGAATGATAGCAACAGCATGCTGTGGTGCAGTGACCACTGCAATACATCTAACGAGTGGAGGCTGTACCTTCTGTTGTGCCTGGTATGTCTTGTGCACTCTGAGAGACAGCCAAGTTTATGGTATCTGAGCGGTAAAAAAAAAAAAAAAGAAAGNGAAAAAGAAAAATAGTAGAGGATTCCATCAAGAAACTCAAACGTGAGTTAAAAGCAACCAAGTGACTGCAGTGTAATCCTTACTGCTTATATATGCCAGAATAAGATCAACATTTTTTTTCCACTACAACCGCCAGCAAGCAAGGAATAGTACTAGACTAAACACAGAATGTAAAAGAGCATAGAGAATTGGGGTCTGTGCTACAAGAAATGTGAAACCCCAATGAATGGAGCAGAATGAATTGCAGACCGTTCAGAGCAGCGTTATAGGTTTCCCACGTGGGCATTAACAGCGGAGTTCTGTGAGGCTTTGGCAACAGTACAATTTGCAACAACAACGAAAAGAGTTTGCTGAATTATTTAAGCATGAAATCAACACACCTCAGACAAAAACAGCCAATGTACATTGAGCAAAATAACTTAAAAATAAAGCACCGAGTCTGAGGGCATGCAGCGCTTTTCGTTCACCCAACTTGCTATACTCTTGTTGCTCTGGAAATGTGACCCAGGAGTAAGTGAGGATATCCGAGGCAGGGCTCCAGAGGGTGACTGCAGCTGAGGGAGCTTTCGTGCAGGGCATCCCTTTAGGGTGGGCTGGGAGAGGGAGGAGCTCTGGGAGGAAATGCATCTCCTCCTCCTCCCTTCCTTTCGCTCTATTTAGCTTTGATTAATTCCCAGTAATGCAGTCCCTGGTTTTGTTTGTTTGTTTAGTGTTGTTGTTGTGCACAGAACACAAGTGCCTGTGTGTTTTTCAGGGACAAGCTTAGCTTTGCAGGAAATGCATTTTTTACCTTTTCCTCCTCAACTAATTTTCTTATAACTAAAGTGATGAGAGTACCAATTGCCTTTTGCTGGCAACTCATATTTCTTTGTTTTTTTTCTTTCCTGCACATTACTGTCACAATAGAAATAAATGTGTTTTTTTCCTGGAACTTCTGGTGCATGTGGCATGATCCTGCATTCAGCATACAGCTCGCACAGGGAGGGTTTGGGAGAAACTGGAGTTGAGCAATGTATGTATTCATGGCCCTTGGAGGTTCCAAAGTGTATTGCATGCAATGCACTGCAAGCATCACACATTTCAAATGAGGCAGAAGCACTGCCCAGACCTTCAAACAGAGGGGCAGGACACAAGTGAGCTATCAAACATGCCTGGCATTTGTGGGGGAAAAAGTGCAGCAGGTTTGGATTCTTGTTTTAAAACTTTACAAATAATCCATTCTAAAGGAATATTCTTCCAGGAGCTTTCCTGGGAGGAGGATATATAGCCAGAAACCTTTCAGACCATTTCTCCCACTACTGGCAACCAGAGCCTGTGCTCTGGGAAAGGACAGCATTTGGTTTATCACACCTTAAAGGCAGCGTAAGCTGGTGGTGGGCTCGTGTCACGGCCTATCCCTCAGAAGAAAAGGTATCAGCCAGTCTTGGAATGCTGAACAAGAAAAGGGACACAATGCCTCCCAAAAACATGACTTAGCTTGGCTGGCAGTCCACTTTTCTCATTAAGGACTTCACCATCTTACAGGGTGGGAGGTATTTTCTTCACAGCCATCAGTCTCAGGCCCTTTTATCCTCACAACAACTCATTTCCCTTCTTCTTCAAGATCCATACCTATTTCTCTAGCTCCTGTGTTTGCTACCTACAGAACAGAGAGCTTCAACAGCAGGTTCCTTGGGATCCTTCAGGCAGAGCCAGGCCCAGTACCTCTGAACTATCCAAACTAAGGTTATGCAGTAAGACAGAAGGAAGGAGCTTGCCAGATCCTATGGCTGGCAACAGTGAGGAAAACCAGAAATACTTCTAAGAAGACCAGATGACTTCTGTCAGCTTTTGGTATTGGTTTCTGTATGCTGAGGACACTTACCTCTTAAAGAAGGCCAGCAGGACCAGAAGCCACACTGGGGAGACTTCTATCTTACTAGAGAAGAGGAAATCACAGAAGTTGTAAGATGAGCTTACCAGCACGAGTGCTAACTGAACCAAAGAGAGCTGTCCCTTTGGCAGCTCTCTCTAGGAAGTTTTCTGGAGGAGAATGAGGTAATGGGCACCACACTGACACCATGACATGTTCATATTTCAGGACTGAGCAAGATGCTGATTAGCAAAGGTGTTTAGCAAAGGTGACTGTGATACTTCGTGCTACTGACCATGCCAGCCAGCGCAGCCCCACAGCACAGCAAGCTGGGCTGTTGATACTTAGCTTTGCCTTTCCCACAGCTGGGATGGTTTTGCTTCTCTGGAAAGGGCTGTCAGGACATCCCCTTCCCTCTCCTCTGTCCCCAGGAAAGAGGAGGAGTCAACATGCTAGTGGTGATTTGTGGGACCTGAGAAGAGAATGAGCAGGAAGCCCCAGTGCCCCAAATGCTGCCCTGCGTTGGAGGCACTGCCAGGCAAAATCCTCTGGAGAGAGCCAGTGGCTGCTACCGAGCCTTGCTGAAAGGCATCCTGCTGCGGTGCAGGGTGCGGTCACTTGGCTGGCACTATGGAAGCTCGCACCTCGGGCTTCATTAGAAGTCTATAGTAATTGCATTCTATAGTGTGCACAGAAACCAAGCTCTCTTATCAACACAGTAACTAAGAAATAATAAAGGAAAAGCCTGAACCAGACTACAAGCAGCAGCAAAACTAGCCAGTAAAGGCTTCTAAAGGCAGAAGATGGTAATAAAAGATTAAACCATCATTAAACCACTTTAGTTAGATACAATACTTGGAAATGGATGAATACAGTAGCCTCTTACGCAGAAGATATTAATTCCATTAAAGGAACAAATATTGCATTTAAATGTGAAAATAAATTCCTTTAGTGCTCATTCCAAAAGTGTTCTGGAATTACTGAGTTTTATGATGAAGAAGCGGGAAAAAAAAGTTAAACAAATATCCTCTATAGGACAAAGTTTTTGGTTAACAGAAAAAAATTTCTTCCATCAGATAATGACGTGCCAGTGATCTGACAGCAGAAAAATAAAAATGTCTTTTTCAGGGCACTGAGAAGGTCAGCGCCGGCTGCTGCAGCAGATCAAATGTCTCAGCCTTAGCGAATGACAAAGAAAATGAAACTACAAGACAGCAGCCAAAAAGCAATTTGATTATATGAAAATAAACAGCAGAAAAACTGCTATGGTACTTCCATTTTGGGACTAGCAAAATCCCATCTCTTAGTTTACTAGTTCTCCAGAAATCCTAGCCAAAAATTCTCTTAGATACCACTGCTCATACTATATACACATGCACAGCACGCACAGTTAGACTTGCACAATGAACACTCAGATACTGAACTTCACCCTCTAATTCTCTCAGGGGTATATATGGATGGATTATTTACTTTTCTACATGGTGTAAAATTAAGTTAGTTGAAGATGCAAGTTGGGCCCTGATGCTGCTCTGAAATTTGTGGTCCCACTTGCCGGCTGTGCAAAGCAGTGGGAGTGGGAAACTGCAGAGCACGAGGCCACCAGTGCCACTGCTGCTCCCCAGAGTACTGGGAAGGGTTTCAATTCAGACCACCGTAGTATGAGTTATTGTTTCCACTCTTGTTTCTCTTGTAATCCATGAAAGCTATTTAATGTGGTGTGGGAGGAGGAGTGTATTTAAATAAGAAGGGGAAACTAAGGACATGAGAAAGAGCATGCAAGTGCTTCATGAGGGTTTTCAGCCTGTGACTTTCCTGCCTTCTCAGAACAAAAAAAACCCCTAATACCTAAGTTTTAGACATTACCAAAAATCTGAGATTTTCTATTTGTTGCTCCCAAGCTATTTCTTAAACTAACCTATACTTTGTCAAATTCCAGTGGAGACGTACTACGTCTGCATCCACACAAGTTGTAGTGGGACCAGTGCTATACTGAATCACATGGACACAACGTACTCATCTCATTTCATTGTAAGGTAAGGAGTTGCACTTGAAGAATTGATATGCTCACTCTTCCTTAAGGCGACTGCAGAGATATCAGTGCTAAGTTAACTAACAGGGTTGCAGCCCTCACACGCAGACCAAACTGATAGAAACTGATCACATTACCTAATTTTCAGCTGCTGCCTGACTTGTATACAAGTCAGGATAAACTGATTTCAGTTTAAAAAGGTAATTAAAATTTTATTCATTTCAAGAAGAAATTTTGCTTTAGTTTAATTTTTTTCCTCCAAAACTGGGTTCTTATAGTTTTCCTCCTGCTATGCAAGATTGTTTCTGTCAGATTTCAAGAGACTGCAATATACATTAATTACTTTCAATAGTTTTCACCATCAGTTTCCCTTGATGCTTTTGCATTAACAACTGATTTTTTATTTTTCCTTCCTAGCAGTCAGGCCAGAACAGCTTACCAACAGCAACTCATCCCCTTATGCAAGAAGAGAACTTCTCCCAAACTGCCCCTTCTGGTTATTCATCACCAGTGATGCAGGTCAGAGGCCCTTTTGGAAGTGCAACCTAGTGCCTGCAATTCTATAATGCTTTGTAAAGTATTTTAATCTTTTTTTNCCACGCTAGGCTTTCATTTAATCATTTCCTCCTAATGACTGGAGGTTAGGAGGAAAATGACCAGGTGTCCTGCACAGCATTTATCAGTATCAACATATCAACATCAGTGTATCAAAGAAAAGAAGATAAAAAATTGATAAGAAGATAATATTTGTCAGCATTTTAAAATCAACTGTTGGACTGTCAGATGTGTGCAGAATTGTACAGCCTCTATTTATGCTGATATTCAGGAAGGGGACACTCAAGTACAGATCCACACACAGAAAACTTGTCTGTGGGTGGGAGGTGTAACTACGGGCCATAGGAGCCTGCCTGGAAAAGTCTCACCTTACGTGTAAAACCACTTGATGGGATCGTGGGGTCTAACAGTCACCTCTGCAATCTAAACTGAAGAGGTACAATTTCCCCCTGAAAAACAGAGAAGTGAAACTATGGCAAAACAAAGTGTGGAGCAGATGTGCCAGATTGCTTCTCATATACAACCTAGCCTGAAAATCAGTCTCCTCAATTACTTTGCAATTGCTTCTTAAAGTGAAGCCAAAAGTACATATTAACGTTTTCAGACACTGTCTTTTTTAGAAGACAAAATGGCCTATCCATATAAAATCAGACATGATTTAAGAAAAAACACTCAAACTTGATTGACTTTACATTGGCATATCAAACAAAGAAATAAAGATTCTAAGGGTTTAAGTCTAAAATCCATTCGAAAATGTGATACTCCTTTTCTCTGAATTTTTATTTCCATCTATTTGATATGGACTTAGTAGGCTTAGTGCTACATTCAAGGAAGAGAAAAGAATTAGGTGCACTGTTGTGTCACTTATTCACTGTGGGGATAGGCAATGCAGACAAAAAATCAGAGCTGTGCTGTCCATAGAAAGCAGCAAGAAGCATTGTCTCCATAATAAGTGCTCAAATCAGATCATTCTTGTTCTCAGGCATATCTCATATTTTAATCTGTTTACCTTGTCTCTTATCTGTTTGCATTTGGATTTTCATCTCTAAATAGTTCCCTCCTGACTACTAGGTAACCCATATTCCATTCCAGGCCTCCAATTTTTCTTTTGCCATCCCCCATCGCCATTTAAAAAGCTCTGCTTTGCAGTATAGCATGTGCTGCCTTGGTTTTGTAAGGCCCATTTAGAGTCTGAACTTGCAAGGCTTCTACAAAGTAAGCATCATTGGTTTGATGAGGAACTGCACGGAGGCATTTTAGGAACTTGGTAATACAGCTTTTGTTTTCACCTCACAAATACAGAGTGCAGTCACATACCCTCTTTCTTGGTGGAACAAAACACAAGAAAGCTAAAGGGAAGACACTAGGCCTATGGATCTGGAGATGATCCTCATTTTGGTCTAGTCTAAAGCAGCTTAGTTTTACTGAACCATCAACATATTTAAACACTTTTTTTTTTTTTTTCTTAAAGAGGTGTTTGCTAAAGTGCACGTTAATGTCCTAAGGTCTTTTTCTATATGGAAAACAGAACACCAAGCCAGATGAAAAACTGCTGTGCAGTGAATATGGTAAGCAGATTGGAGAGCTTTTTAGCAGTTTGAAGAAGAAATAAGATCACGGAGATCTGTATTTGCATGAAAATGGATGGTAAGCAAAGAAGTGCCTGCTTGACTGACATAAGATAGCTGAAATCATGTGGCCAAGAGTTGCTGTTTTTGCTCTGCCCCTTGGGTTAATGTAGAGAGAACACTCACTGTTTGAGCCTTGATCTCTCCATCCATAAAATGTGAAAGACAACATTATCTGGCTCAGGGGGATGCTGGGAGGTTATGTAATGTTTGCACAGCTATTTTAAAATGCGAAGCACTGTGAATTATGAAATATAATTGCTAAGAGTGAAGACTTAGCCTCTCTAAAGAAAATGAAAATTTCTAAAGAGCGTTATTTTAGAGAGCGTTTAACTACCATAATCTACACTATTTATCTATTCACTAATTAAAATACTTTAGTCTGTCAGAACTGATCAGAACGGTTTACATGAAAAAGACACCTGACTGTAGTTGTCACTGAAGTATACTCAATCTGATGAGAAAATCATTAAGAAGTTAGCACTGTACTTTCAAAAGGTCCTCCTTTCTTCCATGCCTCGTCTTTATAAGCTACTTAGTCAATAATTTAATTCTTTCTGTGTCTGTGTTTCAAGTTGGTTCAATCTGGGCTGCTAAGTGGTGCATTCCTTCCAAAGGATTCATTTACTGAGGAATCCTCTTCATGATGATTTAGTCTTTCATCTTGCATGGATGCTGCTTTACTCATCACTAATTCACACTGCGCATCACAGGCTACATCAACATCTGCATCTTCTGGATGGAAAGTTTTCATTTCTTCCCCTTTAAGAATATCTGTCATTCTGCAGTCCCAGTCGTCAGCTCCTAACAACCTTCCCAGCTGTACAGAAATGCATTCTGAATAAACATTGGAAGGAAGGAAGCATAAATATTTGACAGCATTCACAGTCAAGGCAGGTTATTAAGCACTCTGCATTTCAGAAGAATACTCAAGACTGTCTTCCAATGAAGAATTACAAGTGAGACTCCAAGTGTTTTTTAATCTAAGTAAGCTTTTACTTTGGAAGAGGCTATTAGTGACTGGATATGAGAAGAGAAGATTGTGGACAGGCATAACATTTTGCAATTCTATTTTCATTTTGACTGCTTTTGTGATTATCATATTCCACAGACCTGAATCTTTGTTACTTGGAATTTTGAGTATGTCCAAAACGAGCACTGTAACAGAAGTTATAATGAGAAATGAATGACTTCCTCCCCGTGGAGTTAGTTAATGCTTGTCCCATAGGTCCAAACTAAGTGATTTGGTCAGCTGAAAGACAGCTTGGTTCTCTCATTCACCATATGGGAGATGAGTAATGCTATAGTGTATTCATATAAAACTACAGAGGGAAGCATTAAGAAGGAGAATAAGATGCTTTTACTCTCAACACCCTCACATGAAATTCACTTAGTTCTCCAAAAACTTCTGTGTGAAAGCCCATTCAAGTATCAATTGGGTAGGAACTGAAGCATAATATAGACACTTTATTGGAGGGTCAGTCTATGGAACTTTCAAAAATCAGACTCTTAGCCATCATACCCAACAGCTTCTTGGCAGAACTCATAATTTATCTTAAATTGAATTCTAAAGTTTCTAGCTTTTCTCAGCTTCCTGAGTTCAGACCAACTTCGATAGCCTAATTTTAATTAGATCAAAGTATGTTTTTATTTCTTAAAATAATATCAATTATATGCAAACCTTCCCATATTTTTATCAACACTAGCCACTTTTCACAAATCTGCTTGGGATACATATGTATCATAAAATCATCTTTTCAATCACTATTGTACTCAATCTGTGGCCGAGTGCCATTCATACCCTTCAGGTCATTACAGCTCTACTTTCAGTTTATTCAGAATCACCTTAGATTCAAGCAGCAGGTGGTCACAAACCAGAAGGTATTTGTTCAGCTTTTTCCCCAGAGGGTTCCGTCTGCAGACATAACCCTATCTCTGTTATAAACTACTAGTGCTTATTTTGTCCCACATCAAGTATAATAAGTGTACTATTTTATAGTAACATTAGTATACATCCCCTCCAGCCATACTGACTGAACTGTAGCATGCTCTGGATTCCTTGCTCTCCCTACTTCCATGGAGCACAATCAAGGGCAGACCTGTCCATGGGATGCTTTGCTTCTGCTTGTCCCAGCTTCCCTGGCATGTGTCTGAGAACTCATACATGCATTAATGGCACCAAAGGCCACAACCTTTTAAAAGTCCCACTTAGCAGCCTTCACGTCCTTAGGTACCTAAATGACACGTCCAAAGCAGTTAGGCTAGCTTGGCAAAATGGGGCTGTCCCAGATAACTCCAACATCTGGCACAACCCCATAAGCATTGCAAACACAGAAGTGAACAAGAGCACTACGGTACATTCAACATCAGAACATGCATTTTCTTTTCTGATTGCATGCATTCTGTGAGTACATAATAGGACAGCATTGTAGAATATTCTGTGGAAATGGACAATCTGCTGTTCTGGACTCTCCTGTGAGAGATAGCTTTTGTGCCAACACTCCTTTACGCAGTAACTCCTTTTAACAGTAACTTACTGACCCTACTGCTGTGGTCAGTGATCTATGTAATTTCTGGAAACACTGAGGACTGTGCTGCTGGAAGTCAGAAATCCTCACTCCGACCCTCTTACACCTGTGTGGAGCTGTGCTGCCTCTGCACGAAGAGTACAGCTGGGGCTTCTGGCAGAGTCAGTTCTTCAGATTATAAAAACCTTACATTAGCAGGATTTTTCCAGTGATGTCAGTAGAACACTTTCAATGTTGGAGTTTGGCAGGATAACGTGCTATATTAAAACATGTTTTTTGACTAGACTTTAGCCTAAATTTAATCTCTTTTCCAAACAAACCCAATCACTGAAAAATTACATCGAGAAATGGCTTACACAGTGGATTTGTTTTATGATGACCAAACATGATCAAACAAATTTTCCTATCCAAAATTCTCCTGCATTCAGCTTAACGTAAGATTTGCCATATAGTAGAGGATGAAATTCTGAAAGTGCAGAGGCTGCAAATGGTTTCTACAGAGCATCGCATACAGCTCATTCTTGGTTTGTGGCATGCTTGTCACCTAACCAGCAAATCCATTTCTTACCACTTTTCTAAGGTGAGATTTAGTCTTGATAAAATCTTTTGACTACAAGTTATATTGAAGTGTACAAAACAAAATACGTACCTATATTGACAGTAAAGTATGGCACAAGAGAAAGTCCAGTTAATTTGACTGTACATTTATGATATTGTACAGACAAGAAATCTCATACTCTAGTCAAAAAGCAGACAAATTCAGCACTGAGCACTCAGTATGTAGGCATTTAATTCTTTTCATCCAGCAGCTCTAACTACAGGACAATGAAAGATCAGGCATCAGAATAATCAAGCATGTCAGTTCAGACTCTCATGATAGGCTCCTGACAGAAAAGGATGAAAATCAGATCACAGAATCATAGGGGTTGGAAGGGATCTCTGGAGATCACCTAGTCCAGCCCCTGATAACTCATGCTTTTGAATTTTCCTGAGGTATAACTGTACAGGCTTAAGTACAGAAATATAGCAAAACTGCAGCTCTAGGGTTTGGGTGGTGGTGTTTGCTACTTTTTTTTTTTAATTAATTTTTTTTTTTGTATAAGGAACATTCATACCACTGCTTAAACTGAAATAATTGAGAGAGCAATTTATAACATATTTTTCAGTATTAGCACTTACATGCAGATGCAGGAGGTTTTTTTAATACATCAGACTGCAGTACAAAACTTACCTCTCAGGAAAAAAGTACTTACTGCCTTTAATAAAAACACTAGGAATAATATAAGCATAACTCTAGTATGATTTATAGTATATCAGTACTAAATTGATGATCTGGCTTATAGCAAACCAAATTTTATGACTGCACAATCCTACAGCAAGAAATGGCTTTACAAGCAGTACTAGCCAGCACAAATTTGGCCATGCACATTACTAACAAAAAGCATATAATAAAATGTGTAAGTTGTTTCAAACTTTTAAGAAAAATTTTAATTGTCTGTGGGTGAAATGTAGTTGAATGTTTTTTATTTGTTAACTTGTCTCACATGCACTCCATGTATGCACATTTGAAAATCCTGTTTAACCTGATTTTTTTTTTATAAGCATCTTGTTCCATTTCAAGATAATCTTTTAAACGTGTTGCAGCAACAAGAACTCATATGTCATTTAAATTCAGCATCTTCAACTTGATGAGCTAACTAGTGCAGGGGCATAAATTGCATTTTCCTGCTTTAAGACTAAGCACATTATTTTTGTCTAATCCTCTGTTTTACAGCAAATCCTTCCTGAGGAGTTCTAAACATTCAGAAAATAGAACAACATAATTTTATACTTCCCTATAAGCGGGCTATACCATTCCCTGTGACTACCCGACAGAGATGCATCACCTGCAGGCTTACCTAATGTGCATAATGAAACAGACCTGATGCAACTCCAGCCCTAGTGGTGAATATTATGGGCAAGACAATGTGGCCAAAGAATACTTAAATAACTTACATTCAAAAATTATAAATATAATAAGGATGAATTTTTGGACCAGTTAAACAGAAATAATGTGTTGTAGCTGACTTCAGTATGGTTATAAAGTACACATATCCCTCAGAACATGCCAGAAGGCAACACATTTCTTATTATGCATTGCAGGCCCATGGTTAGCAGCTATAGAAATGTAGCACATGCTACACTGAGACCCCAGTGACGGTCTCCAAGCTTGTGTACAAAGCCTAAAAGCATATACAGAGTGTTACTGTAAGATCAGATCCTAACCCACACAGCCTCAGCTTTCAATGTGTTAGAAACAAGACAGTCTGGGCTGACATAAACTGTGTGTATCTATTCTAGTTGGCAAGCCAGTGACGCTAACATCCATACAAGTGTCCTCACTGAAGTTGCCACTTGGTCAGTGCTGATAAGCTAGGGCAGGTCACCTCCTACGTGTCATGTTGCTGAAGCCTGACAGACACATTTCTCTGGCAACAAGTGGCAAACAGTATCTTCTGAAACAAACATGACAAAATTCACCAGCACTATTAAAATCAGACAAAACAGAATAGAGAAAAACGACTCTTTAGAGAATGAACGCTGAAATTGTGCTGCACAATGCACACATACTCCTTACCCCGGGGCTGTGGGTTACTGCTGAGCACTGGTAGCTGTCTGTGTGCTCTGCGTGGCTGCTGGTGCCAGCATCGAGCAGAGCTGAGCCACTGGCTGAGTGCGGGGAGCTCTGGCTGGGGCTGTGGAAATGCCTTTGTTCTGAACCCGTCAACATGGTAATTTTTTCATAAAGGTGTCTTGAAGGAGTCTTTTTTCAATGTTTTCAGCAGAACTGTTTTTAGGAAACATCATATAATGTACAGTACAATCAATATTAATAAAGTCATAAAACACTTCACTGATTCCATATATGTTCATTTAGTGAAAAATTATAATTTATTCTAAGTTGGGAAAAAAACCCTGCATAAAAACACAATTCTTAAGACATACTGCAGAATAAATCTGGGAGAGACAAAAGTGATCTTTAGATATTGTTTTCATAGGCAATTGGTCCATGGAGAGTCCATGGGGTTCACAAACTGTGAATGTAGAGTTTCTTACAAGTGTGCTTTATATAAGACATGTCAAAAATGCTATCATTATGCATGGATGGACAGAAGATATAAATTAAATATTTCAAGAAAGGATCAGAGAGTTCTATTCCACAGCTACACAAGGAACTGAAGTCAGCTGGAAAATGAGTTCTGCTGTCCTTGGAATTTCTAAACTATTAGGTGAGGTGAGCATTTTAAGGCAAATAGAGGCTAAGAAAGCAGCCTGTTTATACATGAGAAACTCCATCTTGCTAAGGTAGAAATGATATTAATTAACCATATTCAAATGTGTTTGTTTAGTTTAGAACCATGGTTCTGTATCCAAACCAAAACCAAATGTAGATGCCCCAAGATTGTTTTTGAGTGCTATGCTCCCACAGACAAAAAAAAAACCCTAATTTCGGTCTGAATGGGTTGTATTTAAGATTAAAGATGACAATGTCTTAATTCTACAAGACACAGTGTGTCTTTTAGTCTACTTTTCTCCATCTTGAATGAATTTACACACTGTCCATAGCCAACAAGCAAGGAAACTCCCAACAAAAGCTGTAGTACACAAAACACAGGGCTGTGTCACTCCTACATCTGAATAACTGAGAAAGCTCCAACGTTATAAATTAAAAGCAATCTAAGATAGCACATACCTAGATGGAACAGAGAGGACAAAAATATCTGAGGAACTTGCCAAGCTTTACTATGTATGAAGCTGTTTTTATTTTTTTTAATATAGCATAGTGTATTCAAGTTCAACTTTTTCTCTCATTCAGAGTCTGTGGTCTTCTGAACTGCACCCAGTCATTTGGGGAAAAGAAAGTAGTTTACTCATACTTACATAATTTTATCACTATGACCTAAACACTTGTGAAGTGCTTCAACTTTCTATAAATCAACCAAGGAAAATGTAAGTGCCACCCTCCACAAGGTGCATAATCATCCTCACCATGCTTGCTGCAAGGAGCTATTCCCTGGAAAGTCAGGACTTATCTATTTTACATAAAATCTCCCTTAACAAGTTATCCAGTTTAAACAGAACTTCCACGTTGGATCCAGCCTGTGTAAATTCATTTAATACATGTCACATCAACTTCATTTGTCAATTTTTTGTGCCAATTTAAGGTGAAGGTTTTACAAAACAGATTAGCACTATAATTTCATTGATGCAATTTTTCAAATAAACTAGTCTCACAGAAACTTGGAACCTCTGTTAAACAACATTAACAGTACCATTGCTTCATCCTCTTCTAAAGCAGTGTCATGCAGGCCATTTGGTTATTTCTCCCACCTCTCTAGTCAGGTTAACAAGATGAATGAACTACTTGACTTGTCCTACTTAACCTTTTAGGCAGGGGACAAAAGATTTTTTATAGGCCACTGGAATTTTCACCATTTTCCAAGAATTATTAAAAATAAAAGTTTATTGTCCAAAAAGTTAGAGACATCTTCTGAAACTCTCAGAAGAAATTTCTGTGGCTGTTAATTTAGCCAATGCTTTTAAAAAGTGTTCATGAATGCAGGAATGGAAAACTTTGCATCGATCTGTCAAGTGAATACCTCTTTCCTAGCTGTAGAATAGAAATAGTTATTGAACATATCTTCTCCACCCCCGGAACAAGGACATTACCTTTTCATCTAGTAATGGAATATTCTTTTGCTTCCCTTACAAACTTTCTACTACTACTACTTTTTCATTTCCATTTGCTGAATTATCCTTCTTCTATATTTAAATACATCCCTCCTACCCCATATGTTTCTTTTTAAATCAGTATAAGGTTTTCTTTCTTAACTTTGAGGTTTTAGGTTTAGGGATAGAAAAGTTAAATATTGCCATCTACTTCCCAAGTATAATCAATATTTATATTTTTCCCTTATGACTTAGCTCATAATCAATTACAGATTTATGAGCATTAGGTAGAATTTTATTATACTCATATATACCTCAAGTAATCGTTCCATAATGAGAACAACCACCAATATTTAGTTCCAAGATTGGTTCCTACATAAGCATTAAGAAGAAGATTATTATGGATTTCAAATGAAAGATGTAATGCTTATCAAGTAAGGAAACTAATATTTAAAATTTATAATTCTTAAAGCAATTCCAACATTCTCCAGCACAGAGGCTTGGCAGTCTGAAGGTCCGTGATGGTACAATGATAAACATTTCCCACTATGCTCACGAGGTCTGTTATTTATGTCGATGTTTGCCACAGATCCCCAAGTCATACAGGTACTGCCAGCAAGAGCAGTTGGCCAGCTAATCCATGCACACTCAGGAGTGCTTTTTCCAGCTTGTGAGGAACTTGGACCCTGTTTTCAAACAGTGGCTGATTTTTAATCACGTGGATTTGCTTACTAGCAAAGATGAACTTACACTTACAAATGACAGTTTCCAAATTGTTATTACTCAAGCTCATAACAAATAATCTCTTCTCATATATCACGATCCCTTAAGCAGTTTTGTTCCAAATACTTTGATTTTGTACCAAGACTTATTCTCTCTGCCTGCCCACATACATTTTGTCATAATTGGTTTAACATGCATCTGATTAGCCTAGAATGACAGTCCTTTAGAACAGGCATTTTCAAAATGCTCATCTCATACCACTAATGGTATATGAATCACTTCAAAATGATCTTTGTGCAGAGGGGTGTTGAGGTGCCACGGCTGCTGCTGCCTGCCCAGAAGTAGCTCATGGCTGCAGGGCTGAGCCTGGGGGAGGACAGCACCCAGCTCTGAGGTTAAAGGCAAAGCAGGAAAGGAAATGCGATATGTAGACTGCAGATCCCAACCACTGTCCCATTGCTGGCCATCAACATTGGACTGTGATGGGAAACAAATCCTCCCACATATGCTACACGAACTGCCTCCAAAAAGTTTTCTGTTTGTAACTTGCCTCCTCATCACCTTCCCCAACCCCCAGCAGATAAGTTACTTACTGAAAGTTTATTAGGAAAGCTATTGGAATGGAAATTAACATTATTTCACTGGCAGTTACAGCTGCCTAAAACCTTGAAAAATTAGGCCATTAACTTGGCCATGTTTCAGTTAACCCATCTATGTAAATTCACTTTCCCATCCTTGTAAAATTTGTTTGTATCTGTGAATCAAAAGCAATAGGTAAGAATAATTTATCATTAATTTCCCATTTCAGCTAGGGTAAGTATCGTGTTGTTGCAGACTTTAGATAAAATTGATCATTCTTTTCTATCCAGACCAGAGTCTGGAAATAACAGAACTTTTTTCTTCAGAGACAAGCACCCTCCTTTTCTGAGTGAGGAAAATCTGATTTTCCTTCCAAATGCTTGTCAAACAGAAACTCATAACATTTTGAAGAGTTGTCAGCTGTAACTAAAACTAGAAGGAAATGGACAATTTCCATTGACAGTCAACACTGCGTTACTGTTTCAGTGATACTTGCCTCTGAACTACATCAATTTTATTGCTAGTGTCCATGGCTTGTCTGTGACCCATATGACATATAGGTCTGCTGCATGACACACGACAGTTCCGGGTCTTATCAAATATGTAAATCCCCATTTTCACTCTGGAAACTCAGGTTCACATTTGAATATTTCACAGAAATATGCACTTTCAACTATGGCTGCAGGCTAGTGTACCCTTGTGTAAGTCATCCATTTTTAGAACTAAATGTACAATTATGCAGCTCAAGTCATGCAGAAGATCCATGGGATCTGTGCATATTCCTCATGCAAGGGCTAATTTTGTTTTAATTTTTTTTTTTTTGGTTAAAGCACTTGTTTATGCATAAATACATCTGAAACAGATAAATAGCTGTGTTCAAATACTGTAAAAGAGGCCATGTCAAAGGACATACCTTGGGTTACTGAAAGTCAGCACGGTACATAAAACTAAATTACAGAAGGCTTTGATTAATCAGTAAATTGCAGTATTTCTTCACTTACCAAAGCACTTGGCAAACATTTGTCACATTAGGCAATTAAAAAGGCAATAGAACTGTTGTCTGGCAGCTTTGGAAGCACTTAACTTCAAAAATGCAAATTGAAACAAAGACTGAAAATAAAACAATTATCTTTTGTTGCTTCTGACTTCTGGACTCGCAATCAGAAATGAGGGACGCAGTACATCAAGGCTGCCTGAGGGTCACTAGGGAAAGGGATTTCAATGAACAATTGCATGCGAGAAGCTTCTACGCTAAAATGAAAAAGTACGCCAGAGCATTTGTTTATGAAATTAGGGGGATTTAAAGCGTTTAATAGAGCATTACAGTCTCAACAAGTCCTCTTTAACCATATTTAAAGGAATAAAGCTGTGAACATAGCTCTGTGACTAGCAGAGAGTACCCTGACAGTATTGTAATCAAATCAAATGTTCAAATGCAAAGGGGACTATTCTAAATAGCAGTTAGGGGAAGAATTACGGATGCCAAGATTACTTTGTTAAATATAAACAGAAAAATGAATGCAGGAAAATAGCCACCTTGAATTCTGTACCACCCTGAATCCAAGCAGGTTTTGAAGTTCTGGTAAGTCCTCCTTCCCTTAAAGTACTTCTGAAGGTCCTTGGCTTTAACAGCTTTGCTTAAAGAGCCCCTCAGTAAATATCATATTAATTTGTCTTTGATGATACTCAAGAGTTTCTGAAATGTAATTCCCATAAATAATGACAATGTAGTTTTGAATGACTTAGAAAATTGTTTAGGATAATTACCCTCAAGAAGTTAGACGTTCAATTGAATCTCTTGAGCAGGCTTTCTTGATTTTATATGGAAACTCTAATGTTACACCTAAACTCCGTCATTTGAATAGTTTAATTTTCAAAACTACTGGTCACAGTGGGAGTATCTGGTGCTCATGAATTTTGGAAGTGGGGACAATGGTGAAAATGATTGAAATTAGACTACTTTTTTAAAATCTTGAATTTGAGCCTAAACATTGTCCTATTTCTCTTGAGAACTGGCTTTCTCATAGCATTTCTGCTACTATCTTCTCTTTCCCTCTGGCCTGAAAAATAAGAACAGGCTGTCTGTGACTAGCAGTTTTATCTCTTGGATTAATTGGAAATTGCAAAAAAAGAAACAAATGAACAAAACCTGAAAGTACTTAAAACTTTGTTGACATTCCTCCTCATGTATTGCTTCCAACTGGTAAAACCATTCTTGACCAAGTTCTGGGTCCAAATTTCACTTGAGTTCTGTTTTAGCATACCCAGTTATTCTTTTTAAAAACCCAGTCCAACACCTGGCATGCTCAGTGGCCCAGGTTACCAGAAATTCCCAGAAATCATTATAATTTAACAAAAAATTGGAGGGGGGGGAGCCTGATACAGGAATCTACCGTGACTCTGATGCTTGTCTGCTGAGCAGCTGATGGACAAAATCTGTCACACAGAAAATCTCTCTCTTCCTGGAGCAGCTGCCCAGCTCAGGGAAGTGCAGAGGACAGGCAGATCCTGCAGCAAATGGGCAGATGTCAAAGCAAGTGTGTGGTTATTTCCATTATGAGCACAGATTTACTTCACAGCCTGTGTATTTCTTATGCAGAAGCACAGTCTCTTTAGAGACAACTCTTAAATAATTCTCATTTTCACTCTTTGGAATTTTTCCCTGTCCTGCTGTTGACAGCACATTTATTTGCCTCCTATTCAGTCTGAGCACTCAAATTCTCTTACTCTCACCTTTTCATCTTTTTCCACCAGGGCACTACTGTGGATGTCCTTCCCCTGGCCAGGAGCCTCTGCCTTTGTTACGAGATAACCGAAAGCCCTAACCTCAAGTTAATTTATTTCCTTGCTGTTTGTTTTTAGGCCTGTGTAATCCCAACACAAGTCTAACACGGAAATGTAAAACTGGAGCTGAGCTGTTTTTAAGACAGTGTTGGGGGGTGGAGTTGGCTGGAGTTCAATTTTGTGCTCAGCAGCTCACTGTAGCTCAATATGCACGTCTGTGTTTCTGTTTGTATGGCTAGGGTAGAGCACTGAGTATGCTTTTTCATTTAAAGTCATACATGGACACAAGACAAACACTTTCTACCTTGTTAGAAAGACTGATCATAAAATGAACTACCGGGAGCTGTGGAAACCTGTTTTATCAGTCCCTTTTCTACTGAAAGTAACACCTTGCAATGCATACGCTACTTATGAAAATTACAGTTTCACATCTTTGCAAATACATGCTTCCTCTAGATGACCTGAGGCATATTCAGCAGCGCATTCACTCAATACACTTATTTTACACAGGAATCAGTGACATGACAAGAGAAAAGAAAAAGAGATAAAACATAAATCAGGAGGGTCTATCTTACCCCAAAGCAGTGTTTTCTGTGTGTATGCGTGGGTAGAAAGGATGACTGGGACTTATAAATCCAGGACAGCATCTATTTGACAACTAGATTGTCATGCTTAATGCATAAGTCCCCGCATACTGCTGTGTTCAACAAACACAAAAGAACTTTCAAAGCGTAGTCAATGTCAGGCTTTAACACTGAACGCTGTATAGAGGAGCAATAACAGATGATGTTGCAGTCTCTTTTGCTATGGCCCAGTGCCAGCTGATGCTGTCCTGCCCCATGGAATCCTCTGCCCCAGCCATGCTTCCACTTCTGCAGTCAGGGTCATGCCAACTCCTGACAGCCAGACCAGGACCTTCACTAGGTATTAGCCCTGGAATCAGAGTGACCATAGCAACAGCAACACATGCGTACATTTGTGTGCACACATATATACATAAAAACACATACAGCGACTTATACATATTTATATATATTCTTTCCGGATACATAAAGAATTGTAATACAGGGATTACAATCCTTTTTCCTATTAATAGGCATTTGCTTCAAATCCTGCTTAAATTTGGGACGGAAACACTGAAAAATGGCACAACTCCACAGCTTTTCCTAATCACGCTTAAGGACAGCCTGCCAAAGACGTGGAGGCCTGGCAAGAAAAACTGCCACACCTATGGAGAACTATCCAGGTCATCCCAGGGACCAAGCCCACTCAACACATCTCAATTTGTCTTCAGAGCAGGCCATGTAGCGTGGCCCCCCCGCCTCATCCATGTCAACCAGGGACTCCACTAAGAATTCCTGACACATGCATATCTGTCCTGAAACTACCCACAATAGGGATTAAAGAGATGTACAATTTAACCTCAATTCATAATCCTGCTTAAATCAGGAGCAAAATAAATCACTAAGAGCAATGACAGCACTGTTCTCAGTGCTCTGTATGTGACCCCAGCAGATCCCTTTGGAGTGCAGGAAAGAGTGCTGCATGCGCTACAGGAACATATTGTGCACACATCAACTTCTGCACACTTTCCATGCTTCCAAGATGCAAACCACGGGATGTTTAGCCATTGTGTACGTAGTGAAGTGCCTATTTTAAAGAAATGGCTGATTTACTTGACCAAGTTTACTTAATCCCAGAAATATTGCCATTTGCTAGATGGGTCGTGTCTTTCTGAAGATATTCGCAACAGCCTCAGCACCTGTCACTTTCTCATAGAGCCTTCCCTCTCCCTGCTTTTTCATAACAAATATCAGTAGACGTCTGATTCCCTAGTTCTGAGTGTCAACTATACTACAATACTCTATAATCAGGATGCTCAGTTTACCTGGCAAATTTACAGAAAGAGTGTGGCAGTCACTTAACAGCTGAGATCACTGAAAGCCACTGCTTTGGGACTTCCATTATTTTGGGGCATCTTAACACCTCCTGTTTTCTGGGTGCATGTGATCAGTTTCTGTTCATACTGAGGTCAGAGGTGGCAAAGCATAGCATTTTATCTTACTTTCATCTTAACAGTGCATTCCTTCTCTTTTTGTGATGAGGAAGGATTTTTATAGCACTCATCCAGACTGATCCTGAGCCATATAGTCCAGTTTTGGCTCTTTGTATCTGAGCAAAACGAGGACCAGGCTGTTGTGCAAAGCACACGCTACGTACCACTCCCCATCATGCTGAAACCAGTTCATACTGATTCAGTCTCCATAGGTGTCTCCCTTTGCCATTTATACACTGTATCATCTCTTTGGGAAATAACTGGGATGCTATTCCCTGCTGGAAGCCTAGGACTCAGGAAAAAATAAGAATTGCTTTTTTAAGGGAGAGTCTAATCCCATTACAAGGTCTGATACAGCTGCAGGAGAGATAAACTGGAGAGCCATTTAAAAAATTTAGGTTGGTTATAATAGCCTAAGCTAATCTATTTCTTACTCACTGTATTTCCTAATTCCTCTCCTAACACATTGCCTACAGAATTTCACGGTAAATTATTATTTTTTAAACAACATTACATGTTAGCAATAACCTGGCTGTTCAGATCTGCACTTTCTGAACATTTGAAGGCATGTTCAGAGATGAGTTTTTTCTCCAAGTGTGTTGGAAGGGGGATGGATGTAAAGTTTGTATCGATCAGATTTACTCACTGAAATAATTTCTCAGAAATTTGACATTTAAGCCGATTTTTATAGTCTCTAGGAATTATTAAAAAAAAAAAAACCCTCAAAATCTCTCTCATTCCCTAAATCCACACTCAGATGGTCTAGCCAGTAGTCTGACCCAGCCGTGCTCTATTTTTACTCTGAGTGATGCTAGAAGGAAAGGAGCATTTGCGTTGCTTTGTGCTAGCTGCAGTCATACAGCTGTAGCTGCTTTGATTTGGATGGGATGAGACAGAGGAGGGCTCATGTTCCACAGTGACTGTGAAAGTGCTTTCCTAGTACAGGACAACCCTGTGCTATAGAGGCACACAGCGCATGTAGACACCGTGCTCAAGGATGGAGTAAGAAATTGCCATTCGGATTCAGCGGGGCTCCATGCCTGCCACGCTGCGCTCGCTGCAGCTTGCTGTGGGAGACGAACAGCAGCGGATCTGTACTGCCCTTCCTCTGCACGCAGGAGGGAAAGATTAGGGAGTAAGAAGATACTCTGAACTTATCTTGTAAAAGTAGAGAAAAAATATTTTTCTTCTTTAATTCCATAATATAATACCTCCTGTCAGATTTATAGAATAGTCATAGGAAAAGTTTACCAGAAAATGCAACTCCTGCTCAAAAATTGGAGTGCTTAATTTTTTTTCCTCATGACATTTTTTGGTCATTTTGATTTAGCTGTTTACTATTTCACTCCCAACAAGAAATAGAACTGAAGTTATAATTAAAACAAATTTCCCATCTAAAAGAAAGAAATTACTACTTTTCCAGACAAAACTTCTGTTTTTGATTTCAACTCCAATTTTTGTTCACAAGAAGTTGTCAGGCAAAACATTCCAGACAGCTTGAAATTTGAAAATAATTTGAGAATTAGAAGCATGACAACCCACCCCATCTGTAAAGCCACTTCTTTCAGACTTCTAAAATGTGAATGCCCATCCATGCAAGACAATGGACCTGCTCACGGCCAGACCTCCTTTTATCCTTGTTAACATTGCCAAATGCTCCTTAGCGGATCGATCTTACTGGGGCTTACGACAGCCGCTGTCCCTCCTCAGGAGCGCTGCTGCAGCCGGGGGCTGTGCCGAGGCCTCAGGAGCTCTGCGGCCCTGAGCAGGGCCCGCGCCCCGCAGCCCGGCTGGCAGGGACCTGCCCCTTGGCTCTGCGCCTTCCTCAGGCTCACGCTCAGCACTCACGCCTGGCACAGTCCGGGCGCTGAGGAGAAGCAGATGAATCCTCTGCAAATGTCACTCCTCCCAGGCACCTTTCTGTCTTTTCTCTCAAATCTAAATGCATATTTTCATAGAGATGTAAAATATGATATTTTCAGTGCCTGAAGTCTTCCACTGTAGTAGATGTTTTAGTCTCAAAAACCACGGAAAATAATTGTCAGTGCCCACCTCAGTGCAGATGCACTAGGGTGGATTACGGTAAAATATTTCATTTCATTCTTTTCTTGGTTCTGCACCCTGGTGCCATTTAACCATCTCCCTCTTTACACACATACACGCTGCTTTTATACATCCTTCATCTTACAAAGTGTGCTTCACCAACAGGCTAAGTAAACATTTGCAGTGATATATAACGCTTCCTGACAACGTCAAGCCAAATAGACTGTGATCCAAGAGCAGGCTTGATTTCCCTCAGTCTCCTCTCCTCAGGCAAAAGCTCGAGTGAATAGACGAGCCCTGTTCTGCACCTTGAAGGTCAAAAGAAGAGCTCTGACAAACCAACAGGGAAACGAGCACTGGGGCTGACAGGCTTCCACCAGGAACCATCCGCCTTCAGCATCCCAACACCCAAGCCTCAATATCACTGAGAAAACGACCCATTTATTGTCTGTTATTGCAGCACAGAATGAGAGAAAAATCACCGGCACCTGGATAATCAGCACATGGCTGCAGAGACTCAGAGCTTCTGAGCAGCCTTTTGCATTAGGCTAGTCCCGGGTTTGGTACTGAGGAGCAGGTTCTTGTTGCTGTTACTGGGTTTTCACACAACCATAGAGGCTTGATTGCTCTGTCCATTATGTTTTTTAACCTCTTCAATATTTATGAGGTGCTTAAATACCAACCTGAATTAGCGAGTTGCAGTAAGCCATCCTCCACATGTGATCAAGCTGCTTCACACTTGGCTTAGATTATTGCTCATTTTTAACTCTTCCTTAGATCCCTGCTTCTCTCAAAAGAAGTATCACATGCTCTCTCAGCCTGCTGTCACCCTGCCTCTGCTTTCAAATTTGCTTTGCAGGAGCAGTGCCAGTTTACCCACTGGAGCACACAGGCTGCATCCCAGGCCTCATGGCACATGCTGCAGGACCGCAGGGCTCCCGGTAGCACTGCTATGCACCCTTGCTTCTGTCTGCACCCAGCCGTGCCCAGAAGAGGCTGCGTGGCCATGCCATGCTGGATGGCACTTCTGTGGACACCCTTTTCCCACAGCTGACTTCTAAGGCACTTGCACCAGAGAGGCATCAAAGTGACAGCACGCCAAAGAAAAGCTGACATAGGGTCCTTATTTCAGATGTTATATTTTCATTCACTGCTTAAAACAATAGGATCTAACCTCAGACTTTTCTGCAATATAAATATTAGGTAGCTGTAGGTTCTTTTGTGCCTAGTGTTTGATTTTCTTAATTTAGTTTGTGTCCTCCATTTTAGCAATTTTCCCCAAGCCCTATTAAATGGGTAAATTCAATACAAAATCTGTTAGCCATACTTCCATAATTTATTTCTACGTTGCCAGCTACCCAGCAAAGACTGAGAGTGGAGATGTCTGCTGGAAATGTAATGTAGTTGATTATTGTCAAGCAGATGGACAGAGCAACAAATGCTGAAGCAAACATCCACCTAACCTTGTAGCAAATGAAATTGCAAGGAAAGACGACAGCCTGCAGTACGTACTGCATTTCTACAGCTGAACTTTATTTAAGTACTAGCTAATTTTGGTGTTCTCAGCACAGGCCAGAATGCCATGAACTGATCATTCCAAGACAACAAGTAATCTAATTTTTAGTCAAGGAAAGAACAATGAATTTCAGCTAGGAATCACGCTGGCATTACACATAATTCATTTATAAATTGAGAAAAAGCCATGTCATTGTAACCTTTTCAACAACTCATGCAGATTTTTGTTGATCATGGTCTTGAAATCTGTGTTGGGACTCCTTTGTGAATCACAAAGGAGTAATTTCTCTTTCTTTCTGAGCAAAGAAAACTTTATTTTCTCCAATGACTTGTACATTTTTTTTTTCGGAAAACTCTGAGAGAAAATACCTCTTCAACGCACTTGGGACATACAGAAGTGATGCTTCCTGAACAACTGACCCACTTCGTAATGGCTTTGCTTTTAAATGTCTTTTTTTTTTTTTTTTTTAAACTTGAGTTAGGGAAACTGTCAGAGAGGTTTAGAGGTACTGTCTAAAACCTCCTGGGTTACTCTGAAAGTCTAATTGCAAGCTGTTTTTTCAGCCTTGGGCTATCTAATTATCATGAGAGACTGACAACTTTAGCACAGTTGCAGCCTTTCGCAGGGCTAAGACACACTTTGCACTATGCAAGCAATTCTAGCTTGAACGCACAGAGGCATGGTTGCCTTTACCCACACACAGCTCAGCAAGGGGGATTTGCTCTGTCATCACAGTGCTGGCCGGAGTAGCACAAACTTGCCAGAGCAGGCAGGTATGGCCCAGCTCCTCCTCCCAATTCCAACGTACAATTAAAGATAAATGGAAACAAGACCTAAGTCAAACCAAACCAATTTATTATTTGCACCTCTTTTTTGTTTTTTTTTTCTTTAATTGCCATCTCCAGCACAATTAGTGCACTGCCTTCATTTGTATTTTTTTTTATAAATAGCACAAAATACCGCTCTGCATTATAAACCTGACAGCATATTAACCACGTTCAGTAGTTTGCAATTCCTTTTGCAAAATCTTTTTGAAAATAAAGGAAAAAATGAAGAATTTCACTATCTCATTGTCCTGTGTATACATGGCAGAGAAGAAAGGCTGTCTAGAGCTAAAGAGAATACAGGATTTTGTTCATGCCTGCAAAACAACTACTGCTAGAATCTGTACAAGCTGCTAAGTTTAACTGTATACAACTGCAAGCTGCCTACAGCTAATCAGCAAATATAGTTGCAATCTTTGCAGCTTCTCCTACACTGGATATGACTTACTGGAGCAGCAGTATGCTGTAACACCATCAGTTGGCCTCAGCCACTACAGCCAGCTCATTGCACATCTTTTTGTGCCTGTCCTGGGAACAGCAAGCATTCCTGCAGTGCTCCTCTGCATGTGCCTTCCCACACTGTGCCTGTGCTATTGCAGCCTCTTCAATCCTGCATGGTGCGGATGGCCACAGCATTTTGGAAACAGCTTGCGAGAAGGACACAGATCCTCCATATATATCAGAAAGAATATAACTCAGTTTTATAGTATCACAATCCTGCTACAGATTGAGAACGTTTTCAGGTTAGATTCCCATGGAAAAATACCTATTCAATCTATTTTTGTACTTTTTATTTTCCTCCTCCCCACTCTCCCTATTTTAGACAAGTCATACACAGAAGGAGACTAGATTATCAAGAATGCAAATTGAGCCTTGGTACATGTTCACAATAGCCATTATCACTAAATTGCAGTTTAAGGCAAGTTCTACTACACGAGCATGTCCATAGTAATGAATAAAGAAAGCACGCTTTAGAACAAGAAATTAAAACTTGAGCTACGTGGTATGAACACAAACCAGTTATACTGGTGACTTGAAACTGGTAAAAATGTGATTTATTTGTAAGAATAAATACAACTTTGCAACTCAGTAATGTCATCTAAATAGAACACGAAAGCTTCCTATACTAGTTCCTAGTTTAGACTTGCTACTTCCTACCAGTATCTGCCCTGAGTATGTTCTAACACTTTGCCCTTTTATCACCTTTTTAATTACAGAATTTGTGTCATTTTAGAAGTAAAACTGCTATGAGCAACTGAACACATTTTAAAATTATCCTTGGTTTATTACAAAGAAAATACAGATAGATCAGGGTCACAGGTTCCTTACGTTATATGTAAATTCTTCAGTAATATGAGAGGCTGCAAGAACTTCAACTGATCTCGACTCCTTTGCACTTTTGCACTTATTCTCCCAGTATGTATACGTGTTCTATTAATAGTTGCAGTAACATAATTTTAGGAGTCCTTAGGGATCCCCAAGGCTGGGGATGATCCTTCTGCCATGTCCCACAGGCTCCATGGGACACCCTGGAGCACTGGCCTTCCCATGCAGGTAACAGCTGTACACTTTGCAATACGGTGTTTTTATGCAGTTCTAGCTCAAGTTGTGGAGCAGCCCCCATGGCATAGAGGCCCAGGTCAAGGAAGGCAGCGTGTCCTGTGCCTGTGCCCCACAGACGCATGAGCCCCAGCCTGGCCCTGCTGCCTGCCCCACAGCTGCCCTCCCCAGCAGCTGACTCCGCTTCTAAAGCATAAGCAAGATCCAAAGCTCTTCTACTCCAGATTTTAGCAATACAGGGAATACAAGTACAAACAAAAAAACATGGTTCAGAAAAAAAAACAAAACAGACTAGGCACTTAAAATAACCACAGAATTAAAAAGAAGAGGGCAATGACAAATGTGTCAAAATACTAGTAATTTACAGCTTCTAAGCATTCATAATTGCTCTGAATCAGAGAAACGTATTTTGACATAAGAAAAACCAAAGTACTGAAACAAGGTAAAATCCTGCCATCAGCTGTGGTGCCTAACTTACATTAACTCATTTTGTTCAATATTACTCATGCCAATAGCAAACTCCCATGATTTAAACTCACGTCACACCATAAAAGACCATTGTAAAAAAATTAACATATTAAATACACAAAACCGGAAATTGCAGTTCTAATCAAGGTAAGAATTCATGTCAGTAGTTATGCATTTTGAACAAGTATCGCAGAGTTGGACCTGGAAACAACTCATATGGTGGTAAACCATAAAATTAGATGTTGTAGCTAATAGAAGTGCTGTTTTGTATAAGAAAAAAAACAAAACAAAACATTCAGAGCCATCTGAACGGAAAAACCCCAATATGAGTTTTGCCTCTTTTGATTTGCTAGGATAGAACTACTGAGCATGAATTGATCTTCTGGAAAGCAGAAAAAACATTTATTTTTAATCTGTAGCATTCCAGGGCAGGGAAATGCGCAGGCAAAATACTCAGGGTAACAGATGATGCGTGATTGTGAAGAAGCGTGCAAAGGAATCTTTGGCATCTGAGATGACGGAAATAGCTTAAGGAGAAAAGGAAGCAGAGGTCAGAGGAAGTTCTTTTGATTAAGATGGTGCCTTTCCTTCCAGGCTAAAGCAAATGTTCTTGTGAGAATGAGAAACAAATATTTCTATGGTCAGTAGTCCTCTCAATGGCAGAAAGTCCTGATGTCTGCAATTCATGGATCTCTGATTCTTTTCTGACTTCTATGAGGAGGGTGCTCTGAATGCTACACAAGACTGTTTACCTTGACAACATTTTTGTGAAATAAAGCATTTGTGCTCATCTTGCAGATGGAGAAGACAGAGAAACTCAGCTACAGAGCATGTGACAGAAGTCCCTGGCAAAACACAAAATGGAGCCCACGCCTAGCCTAAGTCGCTAACCGCTGCAGAGCCATCCTTTCAAGCTGAATTATGTCACCAATTAAATGACACCATAATGAGAGCTAGATTGCACATGCAGCTTTGGAAGTTATCTGGCTCTTTTTCTTTCTTTTCTTTTTCTTTTAAATATACCAAACATCTCATTAGCATGCAGACAGTTTGGTGGGGGTTGCAGCTGTAAGAGGAGACTACTGGCTTGCTGATGGACAGCTGAGGGTTACAGTATTCATCTTTATGTCATGAAGATTCTTACAGCATGGTCTAGTGAAGAAGAGCACAGAATTTTTAATCCAACACTGACACCAAACCAAACACAATCTTGTTTCTCTCCGTAAGGTGTAAGAGAAGCTGGGAGGCTAACTGAAGGACATGTTTGTCCTACTATTCCTTACAGATTTAAATCTTTTTTCTTTCTTTTTTTTTTTTTTTAATTCCCAGAAGTCATAATTCAAAAATGTCTAGGCAGGAGCAATGCACTAGACCTATCTGAAAATACTAGAATAAAAAAAAAAATCACTGTCACAAAGAAGCATATAATCTAGTCAACATATAAATATATAAAACAAGCCAAAAAGCATGATCTGACAACTGTGCATGCTGCCAACAAAAAATCTCGACACACCATACACACATCTCCAGTATCTTGAGGACTCATATGACAAAGGCACTGTAGCCAAATGAAAAAGAACAAATGTATAATTCATGGGGAATGGCTCTTTAACACGCTGGAGATTTTGGCTGTCTAAAAAAAGAATCGTGAAACCTAAGAAGCAGTAGTATTGTCTCTAAAACCACAATCATGTTTCATTTGTCTAATATCGTCCTCAGTAAGAAGTATGATTTGGAGATGAGCCCTGTATTTTGTAGGCACTTTTTCTCTCGTTGATTTATGTATCTTTACTGGAAGGCATAGCCTGCTTCTTACCTTCACTTTGCTCTGTGTAAATGAGTTAGAAAGGAGCATATTTACTAGTAGATTTAAAACATTCCTTTGATTCTTTTTCTTCTTCTTTTTTTTTCCCCTTTTATTAAGTGGCACATTTGACATGAAATAAAGAAATGCAGGAAAAAGTATTTCACAGTCAAATCTTTCTCTCAGAGGTACACCATGTATATTATATGAAGCAACAGTTGGGCTTTAACGCAACAACGCACTTCCAATCTGACCTTCAGTTGTCCTTTGCAGCCCCCTTTTCCACTCCTCACACCTCTTTTGTCTTTTTTATTCAACATAAATACATTATATAAGTGAATTGAAATGTTACTAAAAGAAGAAAGCCTATCTTCTTAAAAGTTTGTGCAAAAATTAGAGAAATTAAGTGCTATCTAACCGGGAAACACAAGCAAACGATGAGAAAAAATATATATGCACAGAGTCTGGTAAAACAAAAAAATAATACTTGCAAGAACAATTATAAATTATTATTATTATTTAATATATTTGGCTTCAGAGAAGAAAATAAATCTCATCTAGCTACCAGGAAGCACCTTTTATAGGAGGTTAGGCACAAGCCCACAACAAATGTTAAATACTAAAGACTTCCATCTTTATGTTAATTCAGACTCCAAACCTGCTACAGCCCAATGGACATACAGTAGCTCAACCCCACAACTGTCAGGCTATATTATTTTCAGTACAGCAATTATTTCAGTGACCTACTTTTTCCATGACCAGCTTCTTACTCTAGGCAAGAATCAAAGCATAAAGCAGGAAAGTTTTTATTAATATTATCAAAGACTTTCTCTCTGTTTTAGACTCTACATTTGAATCACCAGAAAAATTTGATGGGGACATTTTTGGTGAAATTCTATTGTAAATCGAAGTGGATAACACAGTCAGTGGTTTCCCCTGTAAGAAATGCATTTTTATGGCAATTCCTTACCTAGATTTTCCAGCATTTGAATGATGAGCAGAGGGGCCAGGGTATGTAGTGATGCACATAATTCTGCCAGCTGAGGACCCACAACATAGGAAACATCATGCTGCTCATTACTTTCTTTTTAAGATGTGCCTCCATTTTGAGGAGGAAGACAATTAATAGTGGTATCATTTAGATTTCCTGTCCTCATTATCGTAGGTTTACATTTCAGTGTCATTCTCTGGTTCCTTCCTTGCTGGCCCCTTTACACAGGACCACGTTTGGGCAGGACAGCAGAAGGACTCATTTTGTGAGGAGTGGGATTCAGTCCTAGGCCCAGGCAGGCCCACTCCCTATGGTGGTGAGCATGACCAATTAATGGCAACAGCTGCAATATTCTATCCTTCATCATTTCTCAGTGTATGAGAACTGAGGACCAATCTTGTCCCAGATTACATCTTTTGCATAGATCAGTACAAGTTTTAGTTCATTACTTATCTTTATACATAGAAAGAAGCCTCCTTCACAGCTGCCTGCAACCATTTCTCCATCAAAATTGTCAGCACTTCTAAACTTGCCAAGGGCTACTTCTCTGAGCTCTATTGTCACTGACTCATCAAATCTAAAATGATGTCTCTGACCTTTGAATCAGTTGTCTTATTTCTCTTTTGACACCAATGACAACTAGAGGAAAAACGCAGATGAAACAGTCAGAAAATAACAGTGAAAGCAAGCTGACAATGCCACATCCATCCAGGAAAGCATCAGTTCTTAAAGATGTCGAATGCTTCCTATGAAATAATACTGACACTCTAATCAGTTGCTGCTTCTCTCAAATTCAGTTAATAGACTCTAAGTATTTTGAATAAAAGTATAAGAAGTGCAGAAATACCTATAGCCTTCTACAGTGACTGTCGGTGAACACTGAAGAGTCAAAGCCCTTGCATGATGCCCAGTTTTACGCAAGGCTCAAATCTTTCATCATAGGGAAGAGGACAGGGAAGGAAACCTCACTGGGCCCACCTGGAAACAGCCAGGCCCTCTTAGCCAGTGCCGCTCACTACTCCTACCTTATCGCAGCTCTCAAAAAAAATCAGACCATGGTGCATCCCCAGGGAAAATGACTTAATCTCTCCCTGTACATAGGAGTATATGTTTCCTTTTTTGCATCAGTTAAAACGTCACAAAAATCATGCAAGTTGCATAAAATAAAGCAGTATATAATTAGCTTCCCACAAAGCCCAAAGTTTTAAACTTGAATGCTAATAAATGCTAAGCCATTAAATCCTTATTTGGATTCATCTAGTCTGAAATGCTGTACTAAGCTTTAAACAGTCAAAATTCATGCAAGCTATTGATCTCTACAAGTCTTATTTGGGAATAATGGTTCCCTTTACGAATTCCTCTGAGTTCTCCCAGGCAAATGGATGGCATGACTTTCCTGTATTTAATGGCCAGTGCTATCCAGGAAAACAAGCTGCTCTTGCACTTCCACACAAGTCAGTTCTGAATAATTCTTACTCCAATGCCTATCCTTCCGATCTTTGGTCTCTATATTTCTGAAATGAGGACACCACTCCTCCATTTTTTGTTCTGTTCTCATTGGCAGAGATTATCAGCACAAGGTAGTAAACAATTCAACAGAAAATAAAATGCAAAACCCACGGGGCAGTGTTATCCTGAACTGTCAATTACAATAACACTCGAGTATGTAACAAGTCTCAGCAAGACAAACATATTTTTAACATACTGGCAAACTCCATGTGCTGGAAAAAATTGCACTGTGGTAATATGAAGTTCATGGAGGAAATAAGGGAGGATGCCAGAATAGGAAAGAATATCTGTTACTCCCGTGACTTTAGCAAATGTCCTATTTCTAGTTTGAAGCTGATTTCCCCCAAAGAGCTACCATTCTTCCAGACCTGCACCACAAACTTCAGGCTGTACATTAATCAAATATTATTGACTCTGTTATAGAGAATTTCCTTTAAAATAGAGAAATCAGACATAGTTTCATTGATGATTATTAAATTTAGAAAATGGATTTGAAGTTGCAAAACACAATATGTTAAAAACTATTGCTGCATGATGTGTTCTCAGAATGTTTTAATTCATGTACAGAAATAGAAAGTTTAGTAATAAATGATGGACTTGTGCTCCAAGCTAAATTTGGTAACATGGCATTCATACAATTTGTGGTGAAATCCTAAAAGATAATTACTTGTTCCCAACAGAAAGTTTCCTTGCTCCCTTTTCTCAAATTTTTCTTTTGAAGTCTCAAGTCTGTGCTTGCTTTGGAAATTATTTTAATTTCTCTTCCAGTCTTCCCACCACAGAATTAAGCCTTCTAAATATCCACTTTCAATAAATATTTTGGAATAAAGATTTTTTTTTTTAATTACTCTCAACCCACCTGCTTATAGGCATTCAATCACATTTTAATTATTTCTTGCACTGCCTTTTTAGTAAAAGAAATATCTAACTGCTTCTAGCAGGAGCTTTAAAATAGGCTTTGGTAGAAATAGAAATCTAATTAAAATGTCTTATTTTTAGTACAATCAACTATATAACCATACTGTTTTTACCTCATACAGTATAAGGAAGGAAGAGTGAGCACCATTTTTTTTCACATCCTAAACCAGTCTGTAGTTCAAAGAGAAAATCACAAACCACACATGAGTATTCTACTTAATTATTCTTAAAACTTTTCAATACTGAAACCAATTATCCTGTAGGTGTATCATCTCCAAATTTGTGGATGGCATAGAAATTTTCAAACAAAACTTTGGAATCACATTATAATAATATACTTTTGAAGCTTCCAAGGAGTTCTGCACTTGGCTGTAATGCTCTGAATCATGGTATTTACTGCACTATCATTTAACACCAAAGACTTCAGGAAACATCTGTCACGATAAAAGTCAACGTGGTATCTTAAGCACTATGTAACATCTTATGCAACTGAACAAAATAAAAGCCAGCATATGTTCTATACTCAGAGTGGATGGTAGAGATACTTATGATGCATTACTGAAGAGAATTTACTCCTGCATGACTTTGGGTTTTTTATGTGCATTTCTCAAATCATTATAACAGACAACCTCATGGTTTCCTTCAGCACCATGCACTCTTCACTGACCCTTTTCTGACTCTTCTAATGGTTAGGAATTAAGTTTAAGTACTGAGAAAACTAAGAGTTTCTTCACCTAGTCACAAGAAACCCACGATAGAAAAAAAATCACAGATAACCATCTCAACAAAAAGAAGAGACAAAGGTTTGGAGATTAAATTGTACTCAATAATGTGTTTCATCCAGGGCAAAACGGTGTGTTATTATCTAGGTAGACCAAAATTATCAAATCTATATTAAGGACATGTACAAATCATGGTTACTTGAGTACAGGACACTCAAATCTCTTGAGCATTAAAGATGTTATTCACTTTATGAAGAATTAGGGCAAACTTTGGTTGCCAGACACTAGTTAGCATTGCTAAAATATCTGCAGTTCTGAATGTCAGGAGCATCTTGTTCTCCAGGTGGGAGAGGAAAAATTCCTATAGGAACACTTGATTTGTTTGAAGCACTCAGAATTCCAATAAAAAATATTCAATTTAATCTTAATGAATTATGCAAAAGAGGTAACATCTACTTACCAAATCAGTTTGAATCAGGCATTTCAGGTTCAAATATTTTTGATAAAACAGGTTTCCAAGTGTATACACGCATTCAAAAGTTCTGTGGAGACAACACAGAAGCAACATCAATGATTTTGCAGGGTCTGTTGTTTAAGACATAATCTTTCACAGTTTATCACAGATATTATCTCAATAATGATTTTGAAAACCTCTTTTTATTAAAGAAATGGTAATTTCAGTATGCATTTTCTGTTTCATATAGACTCAGTCTGTCACTTCTAGGAGCAGTGTGTCCTGGAAAACGTGCAATTTTTTTTTTTTTTCTTTAAACAAGAGAACAAGAATTTTCTATTCAGTTACAATAATTGCTTTCTAGCTACCACATTCATCAAACAATGAGCAATTCACTAGGGTAACATATGCAGGAGCTTGCTTGTATATATTCATATTGTCTCTTGCCTGAAAAGAGTTAAATAGAGCATATAAATGATGAATACAGAGCATCTTGGGATACAAAGAAACTAAAATGGGTTAATTAGTGAAAAACATGCATCGGAGTATAAGGCTCAACTGTAAATGTTATGTTTTTTAAACCTATTATATCTGTGGATTGTATTCAGGATTATGGATAATTTCAAAATAAGATGTAAATTTTCCAACTGATTTGAGTAGAATGTATTAAAGAAATATTCATTGTTTGAATAACAGCTCAGATGCATTCACATTAAACATGCATTAGTGAAAGCATTCCTTTGACATGCTCATATATAAGCGTAATATCTAACTGACCTAGAAAATTCAGACATCGCATAGTCAATGACTAAAATATGGAGACAGATAAGCCCAGAGATCTTTGATCAAGTATATTCTTTGGCAAATAAACAAAACATGTTATCCTGACAACACATTTTCTCTGGAGCACTGGAAGCGCAGCTTCCCAGGCAGTGCCTGTGGCAGGCCTGTCGCCCGTGGGATGGGGGAGAAGGGGACCTCGCAGCTCCTGTCCCCCTGTGCCGGGGAATACTCGAGTTCTTGTCCAGTGCTGCCTGTTGCCAGCTTTCTGAGTGAAGCCTGTATTCCCCTTTGTGTTTTTCTCGCCTTACAGGGAGCTGACCTGACTGCTGTCATTTTGACAAACAAGAAATACATTCCCACATTGGTTAAAAGGTAAGTTTTAGGCAGAAAGTTAAAGAACTATTTTCTCTGTATTCAAGCACTGCAGTGTGTTTTAGGATTTTAAGCACTTATTTCATTATCCGAAAGGATCCTCCCCAGTGCTGTTGCTGCTAAATTCATCTACATTGTTCTTTCCACTTAATCAGTGAGATGTGCAGGTTGGCTGAAATGAATACTAATATGTTATTGGTATTTAATTTAAAATGCTCTGAGTTTTCTCCTATGCCTTTCTGCTCATTTGCTGTGCACATGTCCATAGGTTTTTGAAGAAAGAGACATCAGAATCTTTCTTTAGAAGGAATCAATCTCCTTGAAGGCCTGGAGTTGAAGACAGGAGACATGAGAGCTTGAGATATGTTAACTCAAGACAGCAGCAGTCAGATAAAACAATCCTATGGAACTGAGACAATTTGCAGACATAATATTGTTTCATAAAGTCTTTGGAATATAACGTGTTGTGACATAGTTTTGTGGCTATCTACCACCTGTGATCAACCCACTATATTTATCTTTTGTACAATAGAATCATACGGAATCCTAAACAGTAGAGAACTGTAAAGCTGATGAAACATGAATTTGTCACCACAGTAGTAAACTTTGCTGCAGTTAAAATAATTAGTCAGGTTTTCACAGTTTAAGAAATATTTGTGATTATTAATATCATCATTAAAGTAACTGTTAAGTAGTCTTTTTAATGAATGCATTTTTAAAGTAAAAACCACATAACAATTCCAAACACGTAGATGAAGTCTTTTTTTATATGAATGTTCTCAATTTGTGTTAGGCAATTGACATTTTAAATACGGGTTGGAAGAGGATATACATCAGGGTATGCAGATAGAAATGTTAAAATACATATTTTATTTTGACAAGTAAAGGCTCTGTCAGAAGGTCTTTGATTCACAAAGCTGGAATATATTCATATTTTTGAAATATGATCCTCCACCATATTCACTTCTCAGACAGGTTAATGTCTTAAATACAAACAAACGCACATCAGACAGAATCCTAGCTTGATATGCTTGAGGGGCTGTACGAATAATAAGAAAAAAAATATTATTAAGTAGATTTAGCATTAAAGGGAGAGATAAAAACTAAAAAAAAAAAAAAAAGATCAATGTGGAAAATGTTGTTACCGTGTCAAAATGTCAAATACACAAGATATCTCATAATAAACAGATTCAAATTAACACTTTTTTCATTTAAAGGTGTTATCTAAATATTGCCTGTTGTCCAAATATAATTGAACAGTAATATTCCAAATACAGTCCAGTGCAAACCAAATAAATTCATCTGACAAAGAAAACAACTATGATTTATAATAAAATAATTCCATTGAGAAACCAGGTTGCAGCTGATGCTCAATAAGACGCTTTTTGAAGAGAATTAAATCACTGCATCTTTTGGAAACATCGCCTTCCCAGTGCTAACAGTATTTCAAACTCTTGTTAAATACTGTAATGGCAGATTTTTTAAACGTATTTTTAGACATCTTGTGAGTCATCCAGATAGATCCAATATGTAACTAAGACTATGTGTGTATAAAATACAAAGAAATTAAAAATATATCTTAAGTCTAGCTTTTTTTCCCTCCTCTTGAAAATAAATACATCTTTCAAATGATTGATCTGGCATCCCCAGACATGGTGCGTAGTCCCACATCTCACCTCAGAATAACTTGTATCCTTTGAGTACCAGTGTGAGCTTTGTACCACCAGCACTAGCTAACGTAGGTCTTCAGCACCTTTGGATTTATTTGTTGTGTTCATCCTTAGCACCTTCACATATACTATGTTGCATTCACAAATGGGCACCAAACCACACAAATAGTTAAAAGTTTCTTGTAAAATTCTGCTGATATGCTTATAACAGGCTCCCAGTGCTGCAGATTACAGTGAAAACATACCAAAACCAAAGGCCAAGCTGCAAAGTTGCTGTGGCTCTGTAGTTAGATCAATAGGCAGCAGTACAGTGTTTTGTGATGACAGCATGTAGTAAGAGAAACAGACACAACAGAGCAGAAGTCTGTGCAAGGCATTCATATTCCCAAAACATAGACAAAGACTCTAGATACCATTTTATCTGTTGTTGTCAACCCCATTCCCACAAATACCAATGTTCTCACTCCCCAAAAGCAGTCAGAGCAATGAAGGGACTTCCTGACCTCACACAGAAGACAAAGGTGAGCTTTGGCACATTGATCCCTCATTCTTTAAGTCAAAATTAAAGCCAGCTTTTTATGAGCCAGTATTTTTTGAGTCAGAAGATGAATAAAAAGGGCACATGTAGCCCCAATGCAAACAGGAATCGTTCAATCACTGTTAAAGCATCCCTGCAGGATCAGAGTCAACAGTCTGTTTTTTACCCTCAAAGCAGTATAAGGATTAGACAAAACACAAGCTGGTGTACAGAGAGGTTCATCAGCGTTTGTCTCACCATAAGGCAGAGGGAAGGCGTGTGGCTGGGGCCAGCTGGAGCCCTCACCCCGTGCCAGAGCTGCTGCGTGCTGTGAGCAGCAGCACCTGGGGGAGTCTGTCATCCCAGGAGCTGCTCTCAGCTGGAAACCCAGATGTCAGGTTGGTATGGTGGCCACACAGAAGCCAAAAACAGGCAAAGAAACAGGAGAATATGAACTGTAGAGTGAACGCACTGAGACTTCACTTCTGGAAGCGTGGTGACAAGAGGTTCTTTCTGCAGCCACTGGAAGAGGGATAATTCTCAAGGGTTTTTAAGAAGACTGTAGGATGCAGAACCCTGTTAAGAACTTGGAGCTAGGTCTGGTGTCTGTGTCTACACAGATGTGCCTCAGTATTACTTCTCTGGCAAATTCCACACCAAATATAAAGTAAATTAAAAATTTTCCACATGTATTTCCATATCTGACAAATCAGTAATTTTCTTTAGCCATGCATTTCCACAGTTTTCAAGATGCTCCACGCTTGTGCTGGGAGGAGTTATATTGTGCATGTGGTTGTTGGCACGATCCAAGTGCATAACCTGAAAGTACTGGCATTATATTTCTCAGCAGATGGCCAGTTAAGCTCTTAGGACATGAGGAGCACCTGGCTTTATGAGCAAGTAGGTTTTTTATTTTGCTGCTGTTCCATATAGCCCTCACGTCTCTCTCTCAGGGTGTTTCCCCACTTTTTTGCTTCAATAAAACTAGCTCAGGTTGTTGATCTGATCCTCATCCAACAGCTATCCTGCTGTGACCAAAACAGCTGCCTGCCTTCCCCCTTGGCCAACTGAGTCAACCAAGTGGCCGTGGACATTGCAGAAAAACTGGTCAACCCTCAACAACACTTTGTGGACTGTATATAGGTATGACAACAAGAAGATTCTTATATTTCCTTGTATCTCAGTGAGGTCCCAAGTATCATGAGGAACATATTCAAACATCTGTTTCTTTAGGAGTTAGCCATTCCAGAAAGACTTGGTTAAAAACTTCAGCACTGTTAATCAAAAAGCTAGATGACGATGCCCTCATTTTATGATTAGCTAGAGAATTCTTTCAGGAATCTGCTGTTCTTTTGCAATTCAAAATGGAGGAACAAAATGAAGCAGCCTTTGTAAATTGTCAACTAGAAACAGTGCAATAAAAAATATGACCAGGAATAACTCTGCATTTGAAAATTAACTGTTAAGTTTGGCTTATTAAGATCAAATGTCTTAGCCACAACCACAAAATAAGAGTCTGAATTTTCATAATAAAATTCATATTCAATTCAAAAAGTATATTTTCCATATTAAAAACAATTGATCTTCCGCAACCAAATTTCAGTAAGTCTCTTATTAGAAGAAAACACAATCATCAATTAAATGGCAAGATAAATAAGAGGAAATAAAAGTAAAGAAAACACGATGAAATGTTAGTGGACACACTGCCATTTCAGATTTTAGGCTTTTCTTGAAGATAATTAATATGCCTGCACGATTTAATTGAAACATCATGCATCCTGCCACATGTTGCTCCTTAACCAATCACCACATACAGACTAGGCTTTTATAGTGGGGTGAAAATGACAGATGCATTTTTCAGTGAGGAGGGATATATAGTATTGAGGAATTAGTATGGCCACTTTAATTAAAAGCATGAACATTTGTTGTGTTTACACTGCACAAGAGGATTACAAAACAGATATTTAGATAAATGTTTGCATTCTCAGTTTTTGTACTTTGTCAGACTGCATATGAACTCTAAGTCTAATAAAATACATCATAAAGCCTTGCAAACATTTTAACGAACAGCCTTTTAAGTGGCTCAGTAATTCTACCCTTCTCTCGCAAATTTCACTTCCCCATTAGTAGTGCTACACATCCCAGGACTACTTTCCAGCAATTACCATGTCTGAAGAAGAAAAGGACCGCGTTTTTGGTTTTATTTCATAACCCTTTCTACTAATTATAGTATGTTTCCATCAATTACAGATCAGAAATAGAGACCCTTGTCCTGGTGCACAATTGCTTCAAGGCTAGCACCCTACCAACATATATCCACTAGTATGACTTGAGCCTATGTGCTCACGAAGAGGACTGAAATGACTGATGGAAAACATGTTTCTGTCTTTGATATTTCACACAATACAACCTGTTTGCAAAATGTGGTGGGTTAACGATAAACCATCTTTCAGAAAGATCTATTACATTCACCATGTGAATACAGATTAAATCAAATAAGCCCAAGTCAATGATCACATTTGGCTTGGGGAGGGAAGGAGCTGGTGTTTGATACTAAATTCGCTATACAAAGTCAGTAGTCTATTTCCTTTGTATTTTTTCAGGAGATTATTTGGTTATCTGGATATGCTGAGGATTTCTCTGTTCCATTTCCAGTAAATACTACCTTCTGTAGCTGTGGATGAACCTTTCCCACAAGGAATTACCTCTGAAAATATGTTTAAAATGACATTTCCATTGATAACTGACCAGTCAGCAAACTCTGTATTGACGTGAAATAGTTCACTGAAGTAGATGCAAGAGACAGATAAGGCACTTCAGGATAAAAATGGAAAGTAACAAGAAGGAACCTGTTTTGTGCATACACGAAGGCAACAAAACAGAAGATATAATCCTGTTGTCCGGCAGTCACATGATACTCAGAGAGACATTTTTGTCGTACAACAGAAGGGAGGCCCTGGGTTTGCTTGCAGCTTACACTGTAGTAAATGAAGACAGGAACAGTTAAACACACTTGGCAAGTTTTGAAGGATCTGAATATGTCCAGAGGGTTTCTAATTTTGCCTAGTAATTTTATAATAAACTGTAGACAGCTTTTAATCTGTGCTTTGTGTTCAGTGAAGTCACATCAAAGGAAAAAAGAGATCATTTACTTCCATTTGGAAGTTACTCAACATATGCCTGGGTAAAAGATATTACAGCACTGCTAAAACCCTCTCCTTCAACACCCTGTCATTAGGAAGAAAGCTTGTATACATATAACATTTTTTTAAGATACATTTTTGCTTCAGCAAATCTACAGACAACCCATGCCCCCCTTGTTCATCTCAAATTGATCAGTGCCTGCAACCTCTAGAAGCCCTTATATCAGCTGCTGTGGCCTGTGCTCCCAAGCATCTACCCAGTCACCTCAGCTCTACGTTACAGCAACATCTTTACATGAAAATGAGATGAAACTGTGAGAAAGATACCTTTGAGAAGCTGATTGATCACCTCTGTATCACATCTGGACTCACACAGAAGTCACTAATCTCACAGAAGTTCATCCTAACCGTGCATCCAACTCCGTGGGAGACAGAATATGAAAACTGTGGGAGAAATCCATCCTAGGAAGAAGTGTTACAGGACAAGAAGAGAATCGATGCAATACTGTTTGCCATGTTCCAATGTAGTTCTTTGTTCAGTTCTTGGAAGAAGATAACTCTCTTTTTCAGAGGGGAGCATTTCTCTGTCTAACTCAGCACTAATTTTAAAGCCTCCACAGAAGGGGTGGAACAAGGGAGACTCTAATAACCTCTAGAGATCTTAAGTACTTACTCCCTCTGGCACAGTAGAATCTACTCTAAATCTAGATTTAACTTATAAATCTTGTCAAATTACATATCAGACTGAGCTAGCTCATAGAAAAGATTTTGGTGAGCCAAAATCCAAATTCTGTTAAAGACAAAAAGTTTCTGATTCTTCTTTGTAAATGTTACATTCAAGTCAGTGTTCTAGTCAGCAGATATCAGGAGCATTAGCACTGAGATGGATTGTGTGCATTTCCCAGAGGGAAGAATTTACTTAAAATCCATTTCATCAACTCAAATATTGATACTAAAATAAAAGCAACCTAGAAATTTTGCTCTTCACAAGATCTGTATATATTTCTGTTGGTATCATTTTCTGATATACTGAAAAAAATTTGGAGAAGCCCCAACATCTTTTTTTCCAGTCTGGAGATAAAATACAAACAATATATGTTCAGCACTTGAGGACTGAGCTCAAACAGACCATTCTGTGGCAACAGCTAGAGTAATGCTGTGAAGATGATATTTGAACTCTTTAAGTATCTGCTGGTACTAGGGTAACTACAATACATTTTCTCTTCAGAGCTACATTATATTACGTTTCATAAACATTGTGAATGGTGTTTTCTAGCCAGGAGAATGAACAGAGATACGAGATGCTCCTCATCCATCCTCAATACCAGCCCACTGTCAGCACTACTGAACCCATTTGCAGTGAAGACACCAATTAAAAAGTTCAGAGGTAATTCACACTGAAGACGTAAGTTTGAGAAATCAGAGTTTCTAATATGAATACAATCCAAGTAAAGATGAAATGATGACAAAGACGAAACAAAAATACTGACTCAATGTATTGTAGACATATTTTCTGACTGAAAATTGTATCAAAGCAGATTTCTTTTCTATACAACGGCACCATCTTTCCATTTTCCTGCATATTTATACATTTTGTGTCTTGCAATGGTTAAAGGAACTATTGATTTGAAGAGCACAATGGGTTATTCAAAAGTGTTTTTTTTTCAAGCACATGTTATTCCATAAACAGTTTGTCCACATAATATGAATGTTACACCCAACAGTCCTTTTTGAGCTACAGCAGATCTGTTAGAAGGATTAAAAGCTTCAAGGGAAAAAGAATCTCTTAGATATGTAAGCAAAATCGAAGTTTACATTATAAATGGAGTAGGGTCAATTTCTGATATAAGCACATATATTAGTGCAATATAGAAATCTAGAGAATTAAAAATATTTATTCCTTATTTAGATAGCAAATAGGTATCCATGCAATTTCAAAAATTAAATATTATATTAAAGATGAATAAAATAAATCAAACTACATCTCGGTAACTATTACTATGATCAACTATAATTTCCCTATAATTATCTTTGAATTCTAAAATATAAATTACAAAGGTTTTTAAAATTAAGAATAAACCAAAGGTTTTTAAAATTAAGAATAAACTATGATGAGAAGCATTGGTTAAATATTTCAGAAAGTTTCAGGTAACAGTATGACATTTCCCTAAATGCCAAATAAAACCAAGTGTGTCTGTGTACACCCAGAAAGCAAGGTCTGTAGCATTTAGAAACCAACAACAACTATAGCAATAAAATGATCTCCTCTAAAATAACAACAACTTAAACTGTGAGCTTTCTTGGCACTGATTGCATGAGAAAAAATCAAGCTCCAGCCATGCTAGCAGCACTGAGTTTTCACAATTTGGAAATGTAGTCATCACTTCTGCAGAAAAACAGCTACCAAATGGGGCTGTGCAGAACAGCGCTTTTGTTGCGCTTGGTATGCTCTGACAAAAGCCTAATTCTTTGCATTGTTAGGAAGACTGACTGCCTCAGAACAAACCACCACTATTCCAACTTGTCAGAACAAGCTTGGAGAAAACTAGATAAGAGCACTTGAGTGATCTGCACACAGAGACTACTGAACTGGAAGTGAAGTTACATACACGAACGAGCTATTGTGTGGTGCAGCTTTAATTGTCTCAAACAATTCCTCAGGCTTGTTTGTAGCAATGATACTGTGTTTACTAAAGGTCTTATTTGATGGACGTTTCGGGCATACAGCTTCTATGCTAGTGGTCTTTAACAAAAAGTGTGCTGGGCAACATGTGATGACGTACTTCACATATGGTATGGAAATACTCATTCCTGAAATATGCGAGCTAGTTTCAATTCAGTTTAATTCATTTCAGTACAATAATTGATGATTTTAAATGTCTATGGCACACAACAATCCCTATACAGCACATGATATTCAGAAATGGCTACAGATGGAGCTTTCTTGCATCTAAAATAGATCATTAACGATTGCACTGTAGTTTGTACATTGCACTAATAATTATCAGATTAGTATTTAACTGTTCTTACCCAACAGTTGGTACAAACTAGGGCACATGCATCCCTTGAGATCTGAGCCTGCAACAGCCCAAGCACGTGTGTTACAGCGTGCATGCATGTAGTCTCACTGGGATGTCAAACAACATTTGAGCATGAAAGAGAAAGATGTGTTCATATAATGAGGAGCTACCGTTGCACCTCTGAAGCCTTGGCTGAAAGAGGTTGTCAGGGAAAGGGATCATTGCTTGATTTACAAGCTAAAGGTGGAGATTTTTATTTAAGTGACAGAGAAAGAAAGGAAATGGAGGAACTGTATTCATGCAGATGCTGTGAATCTAGATTAGAAATTAAGATTTAGTAATCAAGTATAATGACATGTACACGGTCATCCAACCGTACCATCTCAGATAAGTATAAGTGGCAATGAACATATTCATACACAGCAATACTGAAAGAGTATGTAGAAATGAACAATCTCATTTTAAAATGAAAAGATTTGTCTCATCCTTACCGCAAAAGATAATCAACTGAGATACATTGTAGCTCTAGTTCTAATGTTTACAACAGAATTGATGGAATATTCATATTTGCCTAAATGACAAATAAAATAACACAGATTGCCTCTGAGTTTCTGCAAGCCACAGGAGGCAGCATCAGGAAATAAAAAGTAGCAGCTCAAAACTACACTGAAAGGTGATTAACATTTATTTTGGACATCACAGAAGTATATCACTCCTACTGTTCACTTTAAAGGGACAGTGTAGGGGGAACTACCAGAAAATGTGTGCAGAAGGGTGTGCTTTAGAGGCTTGCAAAGAAGCGTATCTTAATAAAAGCTCTTATTTTTGTTTGTATATCTAAAGAATGTTTCTCTTCTCTTTGTAATCAGAAATTGAAACAGTAAGTAATTTTACAACTTAAATCATACTTGAGATGAAAAATAGGTCAGGGACTGCACTAGCAATACTACAACCAAACTTGTAAAACCAGATGCTTCCTTGAAACTTCTAAAATCTTGCTATTATATGCATCTCAAGACTTTCTCATACCTGTGACCTTTTGCTTATTTGCACAAATACATTCACATTTCCTGTGATGGGTGTTTGACTGCCCTAACCCTCTGAGGTGGAGTTTTTCTGTAATATAGACATCTTTCTTATGAATAGTTTTCTTGTCTTTTGTGGTGACAGCTTTCCAATTAGAGGACTCCAAGAGGCATAATCAGAAACACTAATACTAAATATACTCCTTCTGGTACTTTCTACAGGTTATTCGCTTCAGTATAATGGATGTCTAATCCAGTACAATATTTTCTGATATCAAATCATTTTCAATTCTTTTATTTCAGCAAGTATTAGCTTAATTAGTTTTATATTATGCGTACGTATTTATCTCTGATTCATATTTATCTGTATAATAGAGAAATCTCTACTGTCTGAGCACAAGTACACATACAATTGGATCAAACAACAGCTTTTAGAAATAATTCAGCGCATCAGCACTTCCATACCAATGAGCATACCGTGCTTAATTTCATGCTTGGAAAAAGTAGAAACATCACTTGGTCATCTGAAAAGTAAACTTCTGTAAATAAATGTATAATATTGTATTATGGCAAAATGTGAAAAAATCTTGCACACAGAAGAATGAAGTAATCAAATCTGCAACAAATACATTTTGTGTCAGTGTTATTACCCTAGCATTAGGAGGCAACATCAGATGCTTTCATAAAGGTCTGTTGGGTTTCTTCTTGCATTCTTGAGAAATTCTCATTTTAGCTATGAAGGGGTCATTTCCTTACATGGTATTTCTTGGTACTTGCCTGACATGGTAGATTGATGACATAAATGCTGGGAGAACAGCATGATTAGGCAAGAGCATGTTTTTCTCATTATAGATATTTTCACAGCATTGTAGACAACTTGTTATATTTTTAAGGGTAAATAATACTCTTCGTATGTTGAATACAATATTCATAGATGAGGTGTGCTTTACAGAGATCCTATTGTAGTTGAGGCTGCGGCATATATCCTAATGTTAAAGAAGAATCTTCATCCAAATTTAATGTGATTTTCAAAAATAAAAATAAAATTTTAAATTCTCATCTTATGTTCCATGCCAATTCCCTTTTGTGATTCTAATTTGCTCTTATTGTGGGGATGCAGTAACTGACAGCTTATTCATGAACTAGGTCCTGCATACTGTTTGCGACAGCTGTAGACTTGAATCATCCCCCGTGCGAGCAAAACACAAATTTCCTAGACATGCATCAAACTATGTTCAACCTAAATGCGAGTGAGATGACTGTTAAAACTACAGCCCTCAAGCCCTCGGAAAATGTAGAGCCTGTCATGTGAAATTCAGTGTGGACCTTAATGTGTAGCGTTCTACTGAGCTACTGTGCTTCATTTGGAACAAAATTTTAAGTATCAGAGAAAAAAATTATAATCATAAAGCCTTAAGGGAAAGAGAGAGAATACATACAAGAATAATGCATTTTTCTTTTTTTTCCTAATGTAGCGGTAGTGAAGCACCTTTCCACATGAAGACAATGCTTTGTGTTTGGGTTTTTGTTTGCCCACAAAAGGCTATGGTTCTTGTCACTCCTATAGTCTTAACTGACATTATTAGCACATACCATCTTTAAAATATAAAAGGGGTTTCAGTCCATACATGAAGTGAATGAGTGAATAAGCTTAAACAGGAAAGAAAAAAAAATTACCTGAATGTAGTCAGTGGACAAAAAGCTCAGCAACTCAGCAATCAAAAAATCTACTGTAAGGCAGTTTGGAAAAGTGTTCATGCAGAAGAAACCAGGCTTCTGAAGAAAGCTTTAAGGTTTCCAGGATATCACTCCAACCTGAGATACAGTATGCAAGCTTAAGATACAGTGTAAACTTCTTTTGTGGCTATGTTAGCACAGGAGAAAGCTTTGTAAAAGTTTACTGAGGCTGAAAAAATGTCAGTGATTTTTGTTACAGTTTTTCTTCTTCTTTTCATGAAAGAAAGAGATGTTAAATACTTTTAATGCCACTCCTAGCAAGCAAATAGACGTTTTCTTTAAGCAGCCATTATTCTTAGGTGCTGGACCAAACTCTATGCTACAATGTATTCAGTTTTCAAAACTCTAATTTATTTGCTCAGAACAACAATAATTTCCTATCTAGATGCACTGAATTAATGCCCAAAGGNCCATAGTCACTCAGCATATTAATAATTCTGCAGAATTATTTTCAGCCTGGTGAGATTAAGACTTATGGGGACACCTGGTAGCATAGCAAAGGGGCCAAGGATAACAATGTAAGAAGCAGAAAAATTGGAGCAAAACAGTAGGCCATAAGGAATTTAGTGATATGGGATAGAAATCCACAAGATTTACAGGATCCATAAAACTGACTCTGCTGCTCATTGAAAAGTTTGTTCGGGTGAGACACATTCTGGGTGGCATAGCTTCAAACTAGGCAACATGTAGATATCCTACAAAAATTCACTCAACCACAGTAATTCTATACTACCTATAACTGTGCTCCAAAATTATTTCTGTCAAAACACAAGAATCACTGTTTTTAGAACTGGGAAGCAGTTACAGGGTAATGTACAACTAGAGCTGAGTGATGTTTGAGTCAAATCCCTTTCAAAATCTTAGCATTTGTCCTTTGTTTCTAGAGTGGGTGAGCTGAAATCCAAGATGGAGGGCACTTCTCACTGGAGAAATCTGGATTTAGAACTGACCTTTTGAGTTCTTGGGTTTACGTAGTTTGTGAGCTGGTGTGGACAGGACATAATGTTATTTAAGACAATGATCACAGAATGGTACTAATGTTCTTTCACTATTGTAATGGAGAGGCAAATTGTTTAAAATAGTGATAAAAATAAATCCTGTCTGAATGTAAAACCATTGAGTTATGTAGTGATTCACATGGGAGCTGAGAGGATTAAAGCCTGGGAACTACAACACTGAAATACAGACATAAACTGATTTGAGTAAAAAAGTAACTCTATTAACTGGCAACTCCATCACCCTCTGTCACAGAGTGGTAGAGACATTTGCCCTTCACACTTTTGCAGAACTTTGCATCCCCTTCAGGCCCTAGGAACATCACTACTTAGTCTGTTTCATTAATTTCAGGCTACCAAACTATGTTCACTCTGAGAATATAAACAGAAACTCCTGTCTCAGTCTTTTGTTTAAAAATGCACCAATGCTATGGTTTATATAAGGCTGGGATTAAGACAGCTGAATAAAACAGCAACACATCCATCAGAAACTGAAATTAAGCTTCTTTGAATTTCTTAAGCAGAAAGGAAGTGGGTCACTCAATTATCTATGCCTAAAATTAGGCGTTTAACTTATTTCAGCTTATATCAAGTTCTTTAAATCATTCATGGGAATTCACAGATCACTCAAGTTAAATATCTGAAGTAATGAGAACTAGGCAACTGGAGACATACATCACTTAAATAAACAGGTTATGACTTAATGACCAAAGATGCATCAAACTTCTGAAGAACACATTCAAATTACCAGAGTTTAAAGGATTCAGACATAATCTGCTTTTGTTTTGCTCTAGTCTATGCAGGTAATGGTGAGAAGAGAGACTTTTCACGGAGCCCTGTGCTGCTGAGCCCCATCACATTCTCATTACTGTGTGTTGAGGCATCATGGGCAATAAGAAATGAAAAGCATCAGCTATAGAAAGCTGCTCAACTTCAGTGTTACTTCTACAAAGGTACTGTTAAATAAAGGCCATCCTTACCGTATGTTTTCTTAAAGTTCAGAATAGCTTAGAAGGATTAAAACCAGGCTAATAGTCACAATCAGGTAAAGTATGCATTAAAACAAGCTGAGATTATTAACATATGCATGATTAATATCCACCTCAATAACTGATTTAGGTCAAGTATTATTTAGTAACATATTGCTCTCAAAAATATTCAGAAAGGCAAATATTTAAATAGCTCAGATTTGCAGAAGACATTTAATTTTAGCTTTTCTCGACAAGGGTATTCTGGAAAATGTTTAACAAGGAGGCTGTCCCAAGGATGCAAGAGATCTTGCATTCCGGTTTTTGTTTCATTTCACCATAAAGGAAGCTATCTGCTGATGTGGATTGGCTTTGACCTTCACCAATATGTAAGAGAAGTACCCTTTCCATATTTCTGTGTAGTCCCACACCTCATGGTTACAGTGGCCAAAATCCAGAGCACCTCATTCCCAACCTACCTGCAGGGTGGGAAGGAGGACAGAGTACACCAGAGGCAACTTGCTGCGAGCATGGAGCATTTCTCTAAAATGTGCTAGGTCTCATCAACTGTCAGCTTTGCTTTCCTCCCCCAACACATCCCTGTCCCTGTGTCTTAACACACAAAAACACTGCATGAGGCTGAACACGGACCAGCCCCTTCACTCACCACCACAAAAACATGGTTCACTTACACACCTGGAAAGCACTGAGCATCCTGCTGAGGATCCCAATGGCCTTGGAGGCTTGGCCTGAAGTTGGTTCTGGTCTGGGCATTTACTTATATGTTATACATACATTACCATCTAAAGCTGAGAACAACTCTTAAGAAATATGATCCCGGAGTGCAAAGGCGAGGTCTTTTCAGCATGGATTGGGAGGTATTTTTTCAGTATGATTAGGAAGTATTTTATTCTTTAAACAAGACTTACGGGAAGCATCATTTGGAATACATATGCTGTTTGATTCCTTACATTGAAAAGAACCATCTGAAATGTAATACATGTGGAGAAAAAGTGATTGAATTATTGGAGAAATAGAAAATCTTCCTTATGGGAAGCAACAGACTTGTTTAGCCTGCTAGAAGCAAACTGAGATGTGACATGATGACTCTACATAATATAAAAATGTTTTTGCTTGTATACAAATATAATTCCCAGGAGTACCAGAACTTGACAGAAGGTCAAATGGATATAGAAATTAGTCATATGTACATCTAGATTTGAACATCAGAGGTTTAGCATTAAAAAGGAAGTAGCAATGCCAAGAAGAAGACCCGTTTTAGGACAGCTTGATAATCTTCTGATGAGGATTGAATGGAAGGACAGCTCTTGATGCTGGAGCTAGATATTTAAGCTCAGCCATGTTGTTTTTTAGTACAGCCTGTGAGGGTGGTGACAAGACAGATCAAAAGGACATTTGTATTAGACTTGTATTCTCTCTTGCTTCAGCAAGAGAGATCGCAGAAGGATCCAGCAGCTATTCTTTTCGTCAGCCTTGTCTCCCCCACACTTTCCCCAAGGTGACATATTATCTAACGTCAGGGGCATTTTTCTGAGGCAACGTAGCTATAGCTAGAAATAGAAACAGGATGCTTTGCCTGATAAAAAAAAAAAAAAAAAATCTCTGAGACTTGTGTGATGCTTGGCTCGAGCACTTGCAGACTGCCAGATTGCAGCCAGCAAGGCATTTCCCCACAGGGCTGCCTGGCTCAAGTGTCTGGGCTGCAGCTCTCCCTCGCCTTGCAGCTGAGGCTCACCTGGAAATTCCCCACAGCAAGTTCCCTGCTCCTGGGGTGTCCTGTGATACCAATAAAGCTGCTGAGGTCTCTGCCTTCTTTCTGTGGCACATTGTAGTTGTGACCATAGATCTTTTATCATGGGTTTAAGCTTGTTATAGGGTATTAGAAGAGCAATGCAGCCTTTGGGAGGAGGAACAGCAGATGTCTTCTGGGGCCACCAGGATTAGCTGCTTCTCACAGAGTTGTCAGTCTGACAAGCCCAGTCAGTCCTTCTCATGCCTGGGTGTCTAACCTGCAAATCATGAACCCACCCTAGTTACAAGAAAGTGCTCTTGGGTTTTTGTTGTTTCCTTGTTTTGTTTGGTCTTTGCAGTACCTTCTATAGACCCACTTTATTTTTTTTTCCTCCTGCACAGTAGTTTTAAGGCTATTTTACTTTAGAGACAAGTCACAAGCAAAATCAAACAAAAAATTTAAACAATTCATTCAATTAAAACAGATGGCTTAAAATGGCTTATTAACCAAAGTAAAACAACATTTTTAAAAGAAAGAGCTAGATCACAATGTTACCCTTCTATCTTACAGGAACACAGAAACTGAAGATGGAATCCCATCACATAAATTATTCAGACTCTGCCAAGGCAGTTCCCTGTAAGTTTTAAATAGTTGAAAAGTTAAAAAGGTTTTAAAGTTAGAAAGATTTTAAAAGTTAGAAAGATTTTAAGTACTTGTAAATGGATGACAGAAATAGTTTTCCCTAGCTTCTCAGCAAGACAAGCCATAAGGGCAATAAAGCACAAATCTAGTCTCCCTGTTTATGTTTCTATCTTAGACTATTTTCTTTTGCTAAAATATAGTCTGTACTCAGAATAACTAAAATTAATTCTTGTTGCTTTTCTCATAACTATATAAATGAAATACAAATATTTCATTTATACAGATAGATTGACATTGCCTTCTAAAAGGAGGGGTGTTTTGGACATTCAACATTATTACAGGAGATGGAAAAAATACAAACTAGATTGCAAACTTTCCTATTTCTGATAAAAGTCACACATCATCAGAAGACCAGACGTGCAGTTTCCTGTTTCTTTCTTTTCAGAAAACAGAGGTTGATAAATATATTTGTATAATTATGTAATGTTAGTCATCTTCTGTCAATGAACGTTTTCAAGCTACATAACACTATAATTGCAAGAAAAAAAATTGAACTACTTCTTTGCTATTTGTCTGTGAAATTTTGTAAATAAGAAAGCTTCTGAAAAGTTACAGAGCTGCAGACTTTGAAGCAGTGCTGTAAAGCACCCATTTCTCTGGTTAACTACTAACATTCCACACATAAAACATAAATCATTTTTATTTAGCAAATATCACTTAGCAGTGTATTCTTATGTAGACCAAATTAACCCCTAGCCATATACACCATTAAACAACACACACTTTATGTACCATTCTTTCAGCAGAAGCCAACTGTGCTACACAACAGCGCAAGTTGTTGTGGATTTTCATTTTAGACGCAGAAAATTTTCAAAAACTAATTTCCTTGATGCCTACCTTCATTTAAATTACAGAAAAAAAACCCAAAACAAAAGAATTTTTCAGGGCAAAAAAAAAAAAAAAAAAAAGGTTATTCCAAAAAAAACTTTGAAGCCTCATAACATTTTAGTATCTAGTAGGTGAGAAATGCTGAGCAATGTATAAGAGTTGTCTACCTGATCTTTACTTCGGTGCATAGCTAAGGAGGTTTGTTTTGGATGAATCTATGTGAAGGGCTGAGCAAGAACTCTTGTATTTGGACATTTTCATGACTGTTATAGCGAAATCAGGTCATCTCTTCATTTTCCATTCAAGGAAAATGAAAATTTGGTCTACCTGCCTAGCTTGATCTATCCAAGCTAAAATCAAAACCCTGCCTTGATACCTTGTAAACCCTGAAAAATAAAGGATGAGAGAAGAAGTGGCAGTGTTGCACATTTCCCCTCTTAAATTTTTCACTTTCTGCTGAGGGAGAGGCTACCCTCTGCCTCCCTGCATGTTTGGCTGGCATCAAGCAAAGGACAAAGTGCAGTCTCTCAAGCAGTGCTGCAGGGGAGCACTCAGTGTATTCCTACACCCTTCGTTCCTCTGGTCTAACCAGGAAATGAACTTTACCCTTCATTTAGTTTATGCAGTATGATATCAGGATAGTCCCTTTTTCTTTTCCTCCCCTCCTCCTCCAACTCCTTACTGTTCCACTTAGTGTAGTAGCATGGAAACTGTACATTTGATATTAATTACACAGTAGAATTTAACGCCCTTCCCAGATCTGTTATGTGACTTATCATGAAAGAGAATTTTGTGTTTGCAGTCTTGTGAACACTGAAGAATACTGTAGATTAGGTCAAATAGAAGGTTTGTATTAGATAACTTCTGTAATTGCTTCCCAGCTTCAGTGAACATGCTGAAATACATCCAAGCAAATTCCCTTAAATTCTCATGGGCATAAAGAGGAGTCTCTATGCAAATGCAATGGTTAAAGCATGTAAAAGACATTTGATGTCCATTGGAAAAGACAGTGAGTCTCTTTTTTGGATTTTCCTTTTCAGGTTAGATGTAATTCAAATGTACTTTCCATAGTCACTTATTTCAAAACAGAGATTCTAGCAAAAGGAAACAACACGTTAAGAGAAGACACTGCACTACAGAGTTTTCAGCTGAGTCTTAATTTAACATACTGAACTACTTTTACACAGTAAGACAACCTTATGACCAAACAAAATGAAATAAAATCCCTTGTGGGGATGTAGTACTGATTAAGGGAACTTCTTTTGCCAGAAAAGACAGTTTCATAACAGCAGTTAGGGGGATTCTGACGAGAAAGAAAATTGCATTGGACAAACAATTCTGCTAGAATTGCATATACTGCATTGTTATGACAGAGACTTTAATTTAATTTGTACTCTGCTGTAATTCAGCTCTACATAACAAAAGAAAATATTATGGGATATACTTATATTCTAGCAACAAAATGAGATGACATCTTTACTTGAAATGCTTTTCAAGTTATATATATTATATAGTTTGATTCCACTTTGATAAAGTAATATAATAAATCATACTTTTATTTGAAAGAATCTTTCTGTCCTTTGTTTTAAAATGCTAAATTTAAATAGATCCAGGCACAAATTGCTACAAATATCTAAGCAATCCCAAAGGTTGTGATGAAACCTTCCTTCAGAGCATTCCCATAGCAGAAGACATACATGTTGAAGGTTTAACATGTCAGATCATGTTAACTTTTGCCACAAATTTTAGAAAATATTTAGTTAAGTTACTAAAGCTTAATTTGAGGAAAACTCAACTTACCCAACAAGGAAATTTCCACTTTGTAATCTTAATAGAAACACTAGTTTGGGCCAGAAAACACAAACAGCAAAAAAAAAAAAGAACATACATATTATATTGCAGGTCCCATATTGTTTCTGTTGCTATAACACAACAACGAACTCTGTATTTCTCTAATCGCAGCATATTATCCTGTGGGTCCTAGCTCTTGGAGAAAAGGGAAATGCAGAAAACACATGTGAAATGAAAAGAAAACACGTACATTTTAGATTAAGATGATCTCAAGATGTTAAATTCCAGAGCTGCTCCATAGAAGAGCAAAATGGCTATTAACATCGTATGACAATTTTACAGTTTAGGACCAGAACATAAATTGTAACATGGTGTTCTTCCCAGATAACGCATTCTAATTTTGTTCCATCTTCCAAGAGACACTGTCTAGTTGCCATTTATTCAGTGAAGAACACTCACCACACCAGTAAGAAGTGCAGCTGTTTTTTCTGGTGGCCTGCTCCTCCCTCTTTCTATCCAATGCTGAGTGAGAACATTGTTCTCATTTGCTGAGCGTCAAGCAGTGAACTACTTATCTTGACCTTAAATATTTATTGGGCTACAGATGTAGTTAAATCTTTACATACCTTTGATTTGAGCCTTCAGTTATGATGCAGAAGGTTAAATATTTGACTTCTGCCTTGATATATACATTTTTAAATTTATTTTGCCCTTTCTACTCTTCTGTTGTAATGTATGAGATGATTTTCATACCTTTTCTTACCATATGAGTTTCCACCCACATTAAAAAATAGTTACCCTTATTAATTAACCTTTTCTGATAGCTTTCTATATTTTTCTTTCAGACTGTAAACTGGCTAGATCACTACAGTACATATTATACGCTCTTTGGACCATCTCCCCCTCAGTCCAGCGTTGACCAAATTACCAGAAATCTTTCTAAAATAGCTGTAAAACAGCTCATACATATTTCTTAAAAACAAAACAACAAACAAAAACCCATAGACATTCCTAACCAAAATGTCAATTTGCAGCAAATATCATTAAGCAATTATCTGTTCTAGTCAAGAAAGAAAAGGAAACAATAGAACAACATACAGCCTATTTTTAAACTGCCTATGTCCAATTGAGTATTGCTTGCAAGAAACCAGGAATTACCAGGCTTATAGAATTTTTTGATGTTCCGTAATTTGTTTTCCTTACACATCAAAACAAAATAGACTTTTCACAATCAATTAAAAATACAGGAAGATTAAGAGAAGTGGTCCATATTTATTAAAAATCAGAGCTTGGACCTTAACCTGTGTCATTACATGGATAATTAAAACAAATGCCTGAATCTTCTGGTCTCCCCTGTTCTCTCTTCCTCTTATTTCTACTGTAACTTATACCAAAGCCAAGAGCTTTGCATGAGTTTTGTTTTCAGTAACCAAGACTTTTGAATAGAAGATGGTTCAGGTAAGGTACGACTGGCAAAATGGCTTAGTTTGGAAAGGATCTCTGAAGATCATTTGGTCTGTCTCTCTGCTCAAAGCAAGGGTAACTTACAGCTGGTTGCTACAACTTTGGATTAAGTACAGATGCTGATAACTTTTCTATAGACACTTCCTTAGCTATATCCAGTAATTGCACACACATTCTTGCAACTCTGACAACAAGCAGCAGATAATTTCAAGCCAGCATCTATGCAGTCCTAATTTCTACATTAGATATTGGTTTCATCTAATTCTCTAAAAGGTATCAGTCAGAAGTAGATCACATATATCTCTTACACACAAAATAGTTTACAGTTTACTGAGACTATGTAGATGATATGTGGTTTCCAGCAAATCAAACCCTATTTGTATAACTGAAAAATCAGTAGAAGATACGGATAAATTATTTTTCAAGTAACACCACGCCAAAGATTGCCCCTAGAAGTTTATTAGAATCATTGGTGGGATTGGGCACTTCTTAGTTGTCTACCAACTCTGCAGATGCTCCACTGGGGTACCATAAGGAACAGTTTGTAACATGATCAGAGAGGTCTGTGTAAGAAGACCAGCACTGCTGAAACAGGTCACAGCCTGGTGTTGCAGACTTACAGGCACACAGAAAGCTCACATTTTGGTCCCCAGTAACTACATATCTACTATTATTCAGTAAAATAAATTCAGTCCTTCAAAATGTCACCCTTTGTACTGGAAATACTCAGAATTTTTAGAGAGTGGTATGTACTTCCCAATATTGAATTATCAGTTATTCTTCCCGCATTCCCAACTGATCCAGGTGTGAGCAAGAAACAATCCCATAAATACACTGCACCACATAAGCAGTTTATGAATAGTTTCCAACAATCAAAAAAAAAAAAAACAACCCTTCTGTCTATTCATTTAAATCATGAAATATACCCCTTTCTGAAGCAGGCATTATGTTACTTTTTTTGGTTTAGTGATTAATTAACCGGTTCCTTAATGCTATCTGCATTGTCTGTAACGAATACTAACACTTCAATCTCAGTAATCTGCCTGACAGCCTAGCTACTCAGAATTTGAGATTTAAACCTGACCTGCATAGAATTAAAAAGAAAAAAAAGAAACAACAGAAAAAGTCTTCAACTCTAACGTGTTGTCATTGTTGTTCTAACTGACAAATTAGTGGGATTGAATTCAAGACACTTAATTACCACATTAGTTGGCCAGATGGTTTATTTGAAATTTTATTTGAAATCTCAGCAGACAAGAATATCAGATTTTTTGCTTTAAGTTGGGATCAACAAGTCAGCAAAGGCAAAGGACAGGAACAGTCTGTGACACTCTCTTTTGCTTAAAAATTTATTTATTTTTTTACATCTTCCCTGACCACTGTTTTAAAAAGTTTATAAAAACAGTGGTAGCCAAAGGAATACAAACGTTCCACAAGCTTTCAGATGTCACTTAACAAACTTGTTGTCTTTTGGACAAAAACTTTCCACCATCCTTTTCAAAGAAAGAGATTTAGAAGCAAACTTTCATAAAAATGGGAGACTTTATTCTATATCTGAAAAAATGGTTTAAATAGTCTTTCCCATCCTTTTTCTCTCCCCCCAGGTGCTTTGGCAAATACGATTCCCTGTTGGATGCCTTTGGAGGTGGGGGGGTGGAGAGAAGACATGCATCAATAATCACAAAATAAGAACTGGTGGTATGACTTGGCTTAACTGTGCTGTTTCAGCACTTAGCTCTCTACTGGCTTGTTCAAATGGTCTCAGCACATTCAGAAGAGTTTCCATTAGTGACCGCTCCAGACATGAGAAGAATCCATCAATTTTGTTTTCAAAATGTTATAGCATGTAATAACTGCCTTTGCTCAAACAGCTTCTCTTAACAGAGAATGTTGAATTCTGTCTGCTAACTGCATCCTGAATAAGTTTTTCTTGGGGAAAAAGTCATTATTCTTGGAAGAGTTTCAGAAGTTTTTTGGCTTTCACAGGCTGGCTGAACTATGGACAGATACCATCTGCTCTTATGAGAATAGATATTCCTTGTGTATAGTTGTAGTCATGTATGAAGTGTACAGACAGAGAAGGGCAACACCATTAACTCTGTCCCACTCTGAAAGTGGTGAAAATCTTGGTCATCATTTTCTTTTAATGGTTGAATTACAGGAGTTAAAGCACTAACAGCACAGCAATTCATTGCCACAAAAGTATTGCTCAGATGGCACTTTGGGAACAGAAGCAGCACCTGATGCACCCACTGAGGCGCAGTCCTCGACAGGGATCTCTCCTCCAAAGCTATAATGTTGGTAACAATAGGTGGAGAAAGGGTGTCTGACAAACAAGGCCATCAAGTACATTTTACATACAAACATTGGTACAGTAGCCTCTGTAAGGTGTTACTTCCACCTAGAGAAATTCTACAATTTTCCTTTCAATAGTGAAGGTGTGAGGAACAAATATTAGACAACTTGCTCAAGATGACATAAGTATCTACTGCACAGAAGAGAGTTATGTCTTGTTTCCCATGTTTCAGACCATATGTTTTCTAGATTTCTACCTGAAGTATAAACTTTTATTTTTATTTTTTTAATGTGCTGATGTAGTAACTAGTGTAACTTAAAAAAATCAGAAATCAAATCCCAATGATTTTCAATCAGACAACAGATTTTTAGAGATGAAAGACAAGGTGTTACCCAATAAGAACAGAACATGGAAATATCAACACAAAAAAAAGTTAGCTAGGATTTCCAGTAAAGACAGCACAGCCAATCCGCTTCATTAATTACTGGATAGCAAAAAGCAATAACTGTACTGTAATAGGTTTATACTACCCAACAACAAAACAACTTCACAAAATGTAGACTGTCAACATGATGGAGAGAATTTCTGGTTCAGGAGAATAAAGTCAAGTTAATGCACACTGAATGCATCATCTACGCATTTTTAGGAATTCTGGAGTTGACCAGATAGTAGAAAAATTAGTTTTCCTAACATTATTCTTACAGAGGCTAGATATCACAGGGAAGAACTATAGACTATGTTTTCTCCTTTCTCTTAAGCTGAGGTAATTCTCTACAGATGACATACAAGTATTCAGTTTTGTCCAGTAATGACAATGTTTTCTGGATCACTATCACCCTTCAGGAGTTTTTTTCTGAACCATCGCAGCACTGCTGTCTTTTTCCCCTCGCCCAAGAATGATATTGCTGCTCCAGCGATATTGTTTACAAACTGTATGTGCATCTCAAGCTATAGTTTGGGAACAAGCAAAGTAATCTATAGTTAAATTACAGATTATTTGCAAAATAAATTTCCTGTAAGGCTTCTGTTAATTATCATCTTTAGATAATACAGCTAATACCATATACGGTCAAAATGATCCTGCCTGGCATCCTTAGATTTCCCTTTCTCAGTTAGGCTCCACATCTGACTGTAGCACAGCCTGATTGCACTTTTTGATATGCATGCACTATCATGTCTCTACCTTGTCATCCTTAAGCATTCGAAATTATGCAGATTACTCCTAGCATGTAGAAATTCTCTATGTTACTTCTAAATAAACTCTATACCTAGGAAGTTAGAAGCTTTCATCGATACAGCGTGTTAAAACAATCTCAAAACCAACTATTATAAACCAGTAAGTAAAAAATATTAAGTTATTGAAAAACAATGCATAGAGAAACCTGAAGTTCATCAGTAGAAGTAGCATGAAAAAAATGCAATTTGTGTTTAATGATTGAGACTGCTATAAATCTTAGAGGATAGTTAACCAGTTTCTGGAGAGTGTTTTTGCACTGTTTGCTTCAAAATGTCTTTACAAACATGTCACTTTAAGAACAGCACTGTCCTGCTGTCACCAGAGAGGAGAAAGTCTCCCACATGCCTGAGAGACACCGTCCCCTGAGTCTCCCCAGGAAATATAGACAGGGCCTTCTACGCAGGGGCAAATGGCAGACAGCCTGATCTTTGCAGAATAACATCACACTAAACTATCATTGGGAAAAAAATCCAACTTTTTAAATTCTGAAAAATGATGACCAAAGATAGGACTGCTAGGCTGCACCATCATAAGTACACAAACAAACATTCAATACGCAAGACACAATTCACTAAATGCTGCTTTAAAATCTACAGAGAAAAAAAAGTGACCTCTCACCTTGGAAAGCACACAAGCAGAGATGAAATATGATGAGGTAACAGGTCAGGAACAGAAGTAGGACTATAGAATGCAGCATCAGTTCAGTGAATCATGTGTAACTCTTATAGACTATCATATTGCATCCCTTAGCTCTCATTTGAAAGGAAAATATTGGAAAATACTGGTCTGCTTTGTCTCCAAATACATACTTCAAAGAAAAGTTGCAAATATTTACTCCAAGGGTGCTAGTGGGTAATCTTTTAGAAGTGAAATAGCTATCAACAATATGTCATGTAAAATAAGTGTTATGGTAGAGCACTGGACAGTTATATGGGAGAAGTACTCTCTCTAGCTTTTGAGACAAACTCAGGGGAGCAGGGGAAGGAAGGAGGAACTTGAAGCTGTCAGCTCATAGCCCTTGCAGATAACTGAATGACTACGTTAAGCCACAGGGAAATTTTGCCCAGTCCTTAAGCCAAAATGTAATAGCTGCTAGAGTCAAGAAATCATATGACTGGGTGAAGGGGACTGAGTTACAGTCATAAATGACTTTAAGTGTCATTTTTATACAAGTTTCGGTGGCTGCTATTCATTGGCAAACAGGTTGACAGTAAATTATGAAGCTATATTCTGTTTCAAAAATCACAGATCCACTGTTTATTTTTCTTTCACATTTTGTGATTTTCATTGCAAAGCCTGAAAGCCATCCTGTATAAATTTGATTACATATTCACAATTTATTATTTCCCCATGGTTAAACTCATCTCTTCTGTGAAAACACAGAGCCTTTGTGAGAGCTGTTAAATGAGCGCAGCTAATCAGCCCTTTTTCTGGAAGGACACTCTCAGCTAGAAATGAGGTAGAAGATCTGTGGCTTTCAAGTTCTACTGTGTAAATTGTTCTTCCGCAACAGCTGGAGAAAATGCTTTCAAGAGTTTTATGCTTCTTCCTGTGTGGTGATGCAGCTTTCCTCTAACGACAATTTCTCATCAATACCCACAGACACCTACCTTCTTAACCACTGGTTTAACGGTTTCTCACCACTTCCACCTTTCCGAAAAAAAAGATTCGTTTGGGAGAAGGTTTACAAATATCTGCACACCAGGCTGTTGAATGAGATAATATCTCAAAGAACTTAAAATTAGGCGTACAATTCTTGTCTTAAGAAAATAAGCCCAAGTACTCCTAGATGCGACCAAATCAATATGTGCTCTTTCCCACGCAAAGTCTGCAGTGGGCCCTATTGAAAATTTCACAGGAGGAAAAGATAAATGGCCTTTCTCCAATCAATACAATTGTTATAAGATTAACAGTTAATATAATAAAGTACATTGTTATGCATTATACCATCTTCCTTTCAATGACAAGAAACTTTAAAATATAAAACTTTCCTAAAAGAAATAAAACACTGTATTTTCCAAAAGCTGCTATCTATAGGTAGACATATGCTGACTCTTCTGAGAACTTTAATGTTTGCTCCATTTTCCAGAGGACTCCAGTTCAACTCATGCTGCATGAAGAGAGGTAAATTTCAACCTTACCAGGATGAAACTTTTGCCTGCATGCTTATTCTAAATTGCAGAGAATTATTTAACTACCTGGTGTTTCCTTAGAGAGTAGCACAGTATTTTAACAGCCCAGCAACCAGTGTATTTTAATACTGACATAATTTCAATTACTACAAACATTTTACACTCGATATCACTCACAGTTAGTTTACTTATTTGTTATAAAGGACAGCTGCAGCAGAAGAACCAATACACAACAGTCTGGTAACTGCTCATATGCACCAGTATTTCACAGAGCAGGCCCAAATTTCATTTAAAGTAAAAGATGATCATATAATTCAAAACTATCACCTGTTTTTAGGTCTGCCTCAAACGAAAAACACAAACCAGTTTTTGTACACAATGCTAAAGATTGCCCTCCACCCCAAAAGAAAAGTGGTTGTATTTAAATCAAAACACACAGCCTGAGAGCAGTGACAAAACATCACATAAATGTCCTTATGTGTAGAACCACTCAATAGTTAATTCAAAAAAGGAATATAAAACCACTGCTGGCATCCTCTGATCTGATAAAACACGGACGGTTGCCAGCGCTAAGGGAATGTTAAGTAGGTAGGCTGTAAGGACTTCTATATCAAAAAGTGCTAACGAAGTGCTTAATGGTTAGAAGGAATACTGTCTTCAACCAAAGTGAACAGAAACATCAAAATACTTATTTTAATACAACTTTTTTCTAGGCAAAAATAGAAGGCTGCTCACAACCTGAGGGTTCTCAGAGGGTGAGAGGTTGTTCTCAGTCAAAATGATCATACAGAGAAGTCAATTAAAGTTAGATTAAAAATAAAATTCTTACTATCCAGAAGGGTCAGTTCTAGGGCATTTGTGAGCAAAGCAGCAAAACGAATTATCAGGATTTGCAGAGAATCATCTGAGTCTTAAATCTGCATCCACACAGCCTGGTGTTTCCAACCTAAAATGCACGTGCAGCCCCAAACCTCAGCTACAGAGTGTTTGCCAGCCAAGAGCCCTACCAAGGTAGGTTTCTGGGCTCTTACAGGCTCAAGACGGAAAAATGCTTCTCTAATCAGCGTGGCAGCTCAGGTTTATCACCATCACTTAATTACAAAATGTTTGTGCCCCCACTTAAGCACAGTAGTCAGCATGTCCTCTCTCTCCAACAAAAAACATTACAAGTGCATTAATAATAAGATCAATAACCCTACTGTTACGTTACAAATATTACTGTATTATTTTGCAATTTTTTGTATACTAAATGCAAAAAAACTTTCAAAGCAATGTATCTTAGCATTAGAATGAGATGTTGCAAATTCAGTTTGTCTGGCTACAGCATGGATTCAAATTCATGAACACCAACTCTTGTGAGGTGTTTCTTATTATCAGTATAGGGGAAAAATAAAGAATGAAATTTATGAAGAAATAGAAAGCTAGGTGAACAGTTCAAGTGGAACTTCACAAATTAATTCTTAGAAAGCTTTTTATGGTCTCAGACTGAGAACTGTTTGGGCTTCGCTGCTACCACCGTTCAGGAACATGTGTTGGATATCAATGTGGAAGAGTTAGTAGGAAAGAACTAAAGAACTTACTGCAGGAGAAGAAAAAGTAGTACTCAGAATCTCCTGCAAAAAGAAGATGCAACAGGCAGTACATGAGCAGCTGGCTGACAGTGTTTTTATTTCCCCTATTTATTTAGGAGAGAATTTCAAAGTAAAATTCAGAAATGCCAGGCTGATATTTTTCATTAGAAATTTTTCATGCAAAAAACTGAAGATGAAAGCCAGCAATGCTTTTTACACTGTTTAGTAAAAATAGCTTTACTTCTGCTGCCAGTATGGAATTACCACTTTTAATAGTATGTCAAAGATCTAGTCTAGTTGTTTTGCTACTGCAATGTGCAAAAATATCAGACAACTTGATCCTATATTTTCACTTTTCTAATTCATAAAACATCTCATAAATTGTTTTTGTGCAAGGAATTTAAAGAGGATGTTTAGAAGAATTGATACAGAATTTTTCTACTGTAAAAGTCTGAATTTCTGTATTTACTACTTATCAAAAACAAACAAAACCCCCTACACAACAGTTTCTTCTTCAATATTTGCCAGTTTCACACTTCTACATTAACTAAAGTAAAGGTTATGACCCAAATTAAAATCAAATTTTAAGTTCAAATTTAGACTGTGGGATCTTATTTAAACATTTTGCTTTATTGCAAAAATATTTTAAAACCTGTTTTTCCATTTTTCCATTCAGTTAATGAGGACATTTTCTGCTTTTAAAAAAATGTAGACTTTTTTTTCTTGCAAAACTCTGGAAATTACTACATTTTAATTCAAGTGTGCATGCAAACCAGGCTTGCAAAATGACAGCCAGTTTACACATTTTAGTTTCATTTTTGAAACAATGTACCTGTAAAGCACTAAAATTAGAAATAACATGTAATTTCGTTGAAGAAATTATACAGTTGTAATGAAACGAGAATCAGGCTTCAGCACGCCCATTCAACATTTTAAGGAAATATTCCTTTATCAGACCCTAAGTAGTTGATCATGTATTTTTATATAGGGATAGGAGGTTGTCTGGAAACTTCTCGTGCATAGATACGCATAAATTTGTCATGAAAAGCAGCTTGTTAGCTGCCACGCTTTCTCCCTCCCTCCACGAATGTGCACGGAAACAAGTGCAGCCTTTCCTCTCTGCAGCTCACCAGTGATTTGCCACAAGGCACTCTGTCAGAACAGAGAACCGGGCTTTCACTCTGCATTTCCAGCCTTTGTAGAAACTCACTGTGCAACATTAAGATAGAGCGTAGATTTTGTAACTAATATTCGTACAAAACCATTAAGATTATAGGAATGTAAATTAACCTTTTCTCAATTCTGTGCCAGCAACTGCAGAAAAGTGAGGAGCTTTCACCCACACTCCTTTCAGGCCTCATTCACTGCTTCCTTGCACTGTTATGCACAATTTATCCTCGCTTTCATGGCTAACAATAGCATCAGCTGATAATATGCCAAACCAATGGAGTCTTATTTCATTCACTTAGAGGTAGCTTAAAGTCTTAACTGTTTTTTCTGGTTTTGGACTGAGAAAGTGAGGTGGGAGGAAGCCTGGATTTTACTGTTCACATGGTTTCTTTTGTATAGGTGACAGAGCATTAGCAGAGACCGAGATGCACGCATTTTTTGAAAGTAAAAAATTAACATAAATAATCCAAGGAGACAACACAAGAACTTGAATAGCATCAATTCACACAAAACTGAGTAGAAGTAATCTGTCTATACAGTAGATATTTATGCCTCCGTCTGTATCTGCTCTCTCTGAAGATGGGTGATAGCCTGTCTGCTGTAGCACTTCTCCAAAAGCTCATGGCAGCGAGAAAACTTTACTGCTCGCCTTGCAGCTGTTTCAATAAAACAGTCTGCACACAGCTCCACATCTTCGACACCACTAGAAGATGCTCAACACCACCACCGTGCTTTTAAGGTGATTTGTCCAAGCGGGACCAGGCTGCAAGGTGTGCAGCTGCCCAAGGCACAGGTGCTAATATGTCTCACAGGTCTAAATTCCACTAGGATATATGTGTAAAATTACAGAAACGCTTATCATTAAGCTTCCTTCGAATGCATAATTCATAGTTGAGGAATTCAACCTTCAATCATTCACTCCGGCAGCTGCTGCTTTCAGCTCACGCTGAAGTCAGGACTGAGATGTCTCACGTTACTGCCTGCCACCACAACAAGGACTCAGATCCAGAGGCACAAAGGAGGGTCACAAAAGTTTCTGCTATTTTACTGCATATTTTACATCAAATCTTGTTCTTCAGTTTATTCATCTTTGGTGGACAAGAGCATGCTGCTAACATTTTACTAATTCTCACTGGTCACAAGGTTGACAAAACAACTGACAAAATACCAAGCTGCTTTTTTTTTTCTTCCTGTTTTCTTACCTTTCCCCCACCTCTTAGACATAAACCAAAAATATTACCTTTTCATTATACAAGCAATTCCTTTCCTGCACAGGCAAGAGCTGTAGGCCTTCCATCAATCTTTTTCACCACCCTTTTAAAGCCACTTCAGCATTAAGGAGCTCCATAACGGCACAGCAACTGGCTGGCTGCCAACCAACTGCAAAATGAACGCCCCTTGTATTGACATTAGAGGTTCCTTGATCATACTCAATAAAGCACCTTTGATGTTATCACTGTTGGCTAATATCTTCTTACAGGGTCTTGAGGGAGAGCTTATTGAGTCTGTAAGGCGGATCGTAAAGCCAGAAAGGACACTCTAGTGTTACGATAAAACAAAGTTTGTCTCTCACAAGGCAAGAATAGTATTTGTAAGTGCTAAAATGTCAAAATGTACACATCACCTATGATTCACCATTTTTTGTATCACGTTTGGTGAACCACAGATCCCACCTTGTCTAACATATACCAGGCTGTTTTCTTCTATTATCCAGTCCTAACAGAGAACTCCACGCTGGACACTACATTGCCTGCCATGCCTGGGTACCTTCCTGTCACCCCACATCCTTCTAGCTGCCACCCCACGTCCTCCTGACCTTCCCTTGACACAGCTGGGCAGCAGCCTGTTTTTTCCTCTCCAGTGCGCTCTCAGAGCAAAGTCTGTCACCTGCCCACGACATGGGGGACATCCCCACTCAGCAGGCATGAAGCAGCACTTCTTGTGCTCTAGCACTGGGCTGTCTGGTTTAGTGACAAAAAGTGTGTGGAGTTGTACGGGCAGAGGGACTGACAGGCCTCACCCAGGTTTCTGAAACAAGAGAAATACTGGCCCAAAGGAGGAAGAAAACAAACAAAAATAATACACAACACCCTGCTTAAGCATCCTCAGTGCTGGGAAATGACTTCTGGAAGGGTAGAAATCTTTCCACATCCTTTACTGAAATCTAGAGGGTTTTCTGGATTTTGGTGGTGTGGTTTTAGCTATTTCTCTTGTTTACTTCATTAGCCCATGTGCTCAGCCCTGCAGTAGAAATCATCTCCACTGACAACTTGGAGAAGTCATCATTTCTTTGTCTCATCTTCAGTTTTCTGTCCTGCTGTGGAAACCCCTCAGCGATACAGACTTCTTGCCCTGATTTTCAACCATTACAAAATTTCACCCCTTGTAGTTCTCTACACCCAGAACAACACCTGGCTAAATGTTATGAACTGGAAAATCCCATCCAGTTCTACACTGACTAAAACAACCTCCCTGACACGCTAGTCATCTCATTTCTGTCTGGATTGGACTGTTTTCAAGCAGGTAATGATTGTATTGGAATAAACCAAAGTGCTGTAGTATCAGGCTCGACTCCTCCAGCAGTGGTTGTTGAGATGCTAGCTTGCAATAATTAAAGACTTATTAGCTCATGAGTCTCTAAAAACTTCTCTCATTCTTTAATACCGGGAGTTAAAGGCAGAAAAAGGCTATTGCAGATCATTTAGATGAAAAAATAAGATATTCTGTTTCATTCTTGTGAAATTGTACAGAGACAGATGGCCCAGATCATCTGCTGCTTCTATTAAATGCTGGATTATGCTCTCATATTGGCTCGATGCATTCAGCAATGCATAGTCATTCTACGCCATTGTACCCACATACGTAACACACAAACCACTGCAATCTCAGCAGTTTTATAGCCTAGCCCCAAGTGGAATGGGATAGGACATCATTCTCTTCCTTGGGGTAGCTTATGCTCTGCCTCTCCAGCTATAGGGATTGCTGCCTGACCTGCTCAGGGTCAGGGCTATGATCACCCTGGACTCAGCACCCGGTGCACTCGCAGCTCCTCTGGCTCTGGAATCACCTCCTGCACACACTGTCCGCATCTCAGCACTGGCAAGAAGAGCCCTCTGATCTGCAGCCTCTGAACTACAACTTGTTCTACGTTATTCATAGTCAGAGATATCAGAATTGAACTTTCAATAAGAGAAATATTTCCTTAGAAATCTGCAGTCTGGGAGGAACATTGATTTACCAGCTTCCTAGACAAGATGTTCAGCAAAATTATTTGATGCCACAAGACAGACACTGCGCACCAGATGACAGACATATACATTTCCTTCAGACCAGAATGCTCAGGTTATCACACTGTATCACACTGCATGACCCAAATGCAATCTCATGAAGCCATCTTAGCTGTGTGGAATTTCCCAGTGCTGCAGTCTCTAAAAGAAACAATAGCCCTCATTCCTGCATTTTTATATCATTCTCTTCCTTCTCCAACCACATTCTCCAGGTGAACATGTTTTGCCAGTTAGTTTTCCTTCACTTCAACAAGATTTTTTAAAATGTCATATTTTCTTTGAAATAAAAATCTCCAGAGTAATATGATAAGAATATACTATGACTATACAATGATTAAAAATGTTTTAGCAGAAAAGACCCCATAAATGAGTAAAATTTCTAAACTGTGTAATAACTGATTAGTACTAAACTCCACGAAGAAGCTGAAAGTGGAAGATCACCTGGATGTTTTATATTGTGATTATGAAATAATTATATAGGTGAAAAGAAAAACAAATAGTACACCCAACAGTGGTTACCTCAACTCTAGAAATTAATTTTAACCATCCTTTTCAAATACTCATTTTAGATGTGAATGCTCGAGAGGAAAGAATTGAGTAGAATGTTCTCCATAATCATATTCTTGGGTGTTGTTTCCTTTTCTTTTTAATCTTCCTAGACTGTTCCCTTGGCAATCATTCCACGAAAATGTCTACAAGCTCTGTGAGCACAAATGGTCATGGAAAGCAAGTTCAAAGGCACACATGGAAGTATTCAAAGAAAGTACTTAGGTTCAGGCACAAATATTTGCAACAGGAGTGCTTATCCACTCAAAGAACAGAAACATTGTCACGTACATTAGCTGACCATCCTAATTTCAACAGCACACACCAATTGCTTGTACAGAACTTCTGATGGTTAAATTCAGACAGACAAGATACGGGAAAATCCCATAAGAATGTCAAATTTCCTGAACCTGCAATAATCATTAATGATTTTAAAGAAAGTTTACATGGACAAGATAATTTTATCCTTAATAGTTTGGTCCCCTTTCTGAAGGAAGCCAAAAGTAAACAAAATGCATGGCATAAAGAACAAAGATTACTACTCCTAGATGTGAAAGCTCATCAGAGATCCAAACAAACAGTTGAAATGCACAAAGAACCCAAAGAGACGTACTTCCAAGGACAACCAATTTCCAGGTGGGTCAGTGTGAGGAGAAATTTTGAAAGAGCTAAAATTCTGATACTTCTAAATAACTTAACAGATTTGAGCTGAGCCACAACACAGTGACAAATATGCTTTCAATACTGGATGGATGGAAAAATTTAACTAGACAGATCTGCAAAACAGAAATCAGATCTTTACACCTTTGTGAACCAGTAAAGTTCCTTTTTATAGTTACACAATCGTCACTGTCACATTACAAACTGCAATTAAATGTTAAATTCTAAATACTATTAATGATACTTTAAAAGGTAGCACATTCATGTTCACTCATAAAACTACATTAAAGGTGAGGATTTTCGCTTCTTTGGTGCAAGAGGACTTTTCACTTCACATAATAAAAAACTACAGCAAAAATAACCTGGATTTGCTTTTCAAAGTTACCATATGCTTTTCTAAAATAACAAATTTAACCTTCAAAGATGCGTACAGCATAAAAGAGGCAGTCAACTAGTAGTTTACTTTGCTTTTTATAGACACATGACTCCTTATTTTCAATGAACAAGGCCACACATGCTATTTTAAAGTCTGATGACTCTGGCTTTTTTAGTGTTAGCCCTCAGTCCCTCCCAAACTCCTCCCCAAATCCTCAGACTGTCTGGTGACTTAAAGTATTGTTTTTCTTGTGCAAGCATCTCACTCCTAAGTCAACAGCTGTGTACTGCTCCAAGCACCGGAGTCCAGCCTCTGCCCTGGTGAAGGTAGCTTGTCATTTCCTGTCACAGGATACCCTCCTAAATTACCCTTTTCTTTTAAGAGTTCAGCAAATCATGTTTCAAGAAATGACCGCTTGTATTTCCTTTTTGATTTAACATGTTGAAAATAAACACCAGCCATCCTTCTTGCTAAAGCCAGATGAGGATATTGTGAGATCAAAAATAAACATCAAATTATTTATTTCCCCAGCTATAACACTTACAAAAGAAAGCAATCTTTAGGTTGGGGATTTTTAAAGATATATGGAAAAAAGAAAAAGGAATTGAAGAAATTGCAGTCAACTATTTCCCCTACTTTTAAGATTTTATGTTGGAGCACGAATTCTTGATTGATAAAAAACAAATGTCCACAAGAATGCTTAATATACCTCAGATTTAAGATTTACTAAACTGAGAGGTGTTGAAAGTAAAAGCAGTTAAAGTTATAGGCTTTCACACCACAATGTTTTGCCTTGGAGTTCACATGGTTTTAGAGTCAGATGAGGGATTGCCACATATGCTGGGCAGTTTTCACAATCACGATCACAGAGAAGTTACAGCCTCAGCGAAGTTACAGCTACGCAGTGAAACTGAGAATGGAACTGTGTGAGAAGCAGATTCCTCTGCTGAGTGATCAATCCCCAGAAACTTAAACCTTAATAAAATATTTTTTTTGCAAATTAGTTAACCTCTATTTTGATTATGGCCAGTTTCAAAGTAAAAATGCCTTTCTAAAGCCAGAAGTCAGAACATTTTTACTTTTCCAAATATGTCACTATTACAGCAAATCAGTTGTTCTTCCACGTTTTCCTTGACAATGAAGTCTGGAACTTCCTGATTCAACTTCTCACCAGTTCTCAGGTCCCTACGATGCCAGCAGGGTGGCAGCCACCGGGAGGAGCAGCTGTAGGGGAGTGGGCTGGTCCTGCCAGGAGGCAGCCTGCCCACTCAGCGTGGGTCAGACACGCATTCTTCTAGGGGAATTGCTCACCCACAAAAGACTCCGTATGCAATCCTGAACAGCCTGCCAAGCTAAGGACTTCAGCACAATGTTCCTATCTATTTCTGATCACACAAATACACCAACATGTGTTTAGCCTCTTCCATGTAAGCAATCCTAGTAGATTACATTTCACTGATTTCTTTCTGTACACAGAGAATTTTATGTCTTTCAAGACAATTCCTGAAACATTTAAGGCTTAAATCAAAGCAATTAGTAATCATCTATATAAAATTACATCTCTAAATTACTTTCTGAGGATTAAGACTAAAAGACAGCATTAAAAGTTCTTCCATTTCCCAATTCTGACCAATGCTGCAAAAATAGCAATATTCAGAAGTAATTTTTGTTTACTAGAACCATTAATTTCTGAACTTTAATTATTACACCTCGTCAATTTTACATTGACCATTCACTGCACTGGCACTCAGACTAAAATGGTGGGACTAAAATGGCCATTCTCTAAATCATAAAGCAAAGTATGAACTCTGCATGTCTCCTTCTGTGCTTTTCACTGCTCGTCCCCCCCCTTTTCTTTTCTTGAGGATAAAAGCTCAAAAGCTCAAAACTCCTCTACTCTTAACAGCTTCAGCATAACTGAAAACTATCTGACAGCATCAACATGAAAATTAAAATCTCATGCCAATACAAATACATGCATATATTTTAAAACAGGGACGTTCTGCATAGTCCGTATCGTACCTTACTAGTTCACCTGCCTTCTACTGCTAAGCCTGATTTAGTTTGTTGGTCAATCGCTAAGGTGTTAACAAGATCTCTCATAACAAAAGAGGACTTCTGTATTTCTCAAATTCGTTGAATGTTATTGAAGATTACTCTTACTGTGGGAGGTTCCCTTTTTTAGGGAAGCATGCACACAATTTTCCAAAAGCAAGCACAAGCATGGCTTTGCCACACAGGATTAATGTTAAAGAAATCTGCAAAAATCCTAAAATGAGCCCATGACTGAGGTTGTGTTTTCCACCTTTACTGGATCTATCTAGGTCTCATACATGTTGGCTGCTTCATTATGTATGCTGCAACCACAATGTTCTGGTTTTATCCACTGTCATGTGTAAGAGTGGCTCCTGAACTGCCCCATGCACTGCCTTTGGTTATGTCTGGCAGTGTTGAGATTTCACTGGAAGCATTATGGCTGCAATATTAAACTCAAGTCAGCATAGAAAAACATCATCATCAACGTCTTGTTTCATTACAAAGTGGAGTAAAAGAAAAGCTTTAGGGTAAAATACTAGCTTTTTCATTAAGGACCTTTTTCAACTATGAAAAAATGGTGCTATAAAACCTACAGTGTTTTTTCCTAATTCAATGACTGTTAATTTACAGTTCAAAAGGTGAGATGAGGTGTTTGAACCTTCTCATTCCTCACTGCTGAATTCACAACTAAATTCATCAAAGAAGATGCCAACCTTTTTTTTTTTTTCTTTAAATAAAACTCATAGCTTACCAAAAGAGAAGTTTAGTAGCTTTGCATTTTGATCCAAAGTACAACAAAGTCAGTAAAAATGCTCTCATTAAGTTTAAACAGGCTCTGGCTCAAGCATTTCTATGGTAGTAACTGGAGAACCAAGAAAGATGGATATATTTTATAAAGCTAAGAGCATTTTTAATCAGCTTTTACCAATTATCATGTTAATGAATGCAAATTAATGACTTGGAATACAAACAAGAGGCATTACAGCAATCCTGTTGCAACATATATGCATGAATATGAAGTGAAACAGAATTTCTAACTGCAAACAGAGCCATTCATAGATGCCTCGTATTTCACCTTTATCATTAATGGCACAAAACCCTAACATTTTGCCTCCTGTTTCTGCCCTTCCTTGTTTCTTGCCTTTGATGTTGTCAGCTTCTCTTCTACACCAGAAATGAAGAGTTAATTCCAATATGGGCTGATAGATTGAACGTCATAAATTTCTTAATTTGAAAATTAATTCTGACAGAATCATTTTTGTATTACAGTCAATTTCTTTATGTCAAAAGTTCTCACTTTTATTCTGAGCATGTTTTATATTTGATTTTGAATTCTTCAAATGAAAATTCCATAAGATTTTAGTCAAAAAAACAAAAACAAGCAAACAAAAAAACTTGAGGTGGTCTGTAATTTTAAATCATTAGAAATCCCTCAGCCTAATAAAATCTCACGTGCAATTAAGGCAATTCTTGTGCATTACATTTGTTAGAGGTGTAACATCACAAAGTTTCATCCTAGAACCGCAGGTCCAAAATAAGTCAATTACCAGTGTTGACATGTCGGGTTACCAAAGATTACTCTTCACTCAAGCATGCAAGTACATAATTAGTATTTTAAAACTAGTACACTCTAATCATAAACATATAACATCTACCACACTTACTTTAAAGTCAAAGAAGCTGAAAATGCAATGTTAATGAATGCCTTTCAGTTTGGCTAAAAAAGTTCTGAAATTACAGATTGTGCATTAATTGGTATCAGAGTGATTGGCATGAAGTGGTTATAGAAGCCAGCTAGAGAGAGCAGTGGCTTAGACTACAACAACTACAAACAGCATTCCCATAGGCTAATTCACCTGCTGCTAAGCCAGGCAGCCACATGCCAACAAGAGTCACTAGCACAGGAGTCAGACTCAAAGTTGCAGAGCTTCTGCATGATCACCTCCTGCACTGCCAGCAGTTTGCAACATAAATAAGTGAATAAATAATTCACCATGCTTAATGTCAGTCAGATGAAAAAGGGTGCAAAGGAGTGGAAAAGTAGAATCAAAATTCTTTAGAACAAAGTTTGGCTTCAGAAAGACACCTACAGTTTGCAAAGCTCACTCTCTTTTTTAAAATGAAAACACAGCTGTTAGCAAGAGGCACCAGAAAGCTTGTGAACTCTTGCTGAAAAGCCTTCACTCATTGCTCTCCAGATTCCCCTTTCCTGTCATGTGTTTAGTACCTCTCTCCTCCATTTTTCGCCTTTCCTCTTTCATTGCTGTAAACCCTCAACATACAGGAGTTTTCTCCCTAGTCATCACCCTTTTCTACTGAGAGGTTTCCCATTACCTCTGAAGCTCACTTTTTGCACAGATAGCTTCTCTGCAGTCCTCCCCACCCCAGTGCCAGCCAACTGTGCTAAATCCAGACAATCCAGATGCTGCAGATACTTGTCCATTACATTATCTCTGTTCTGCCCATCTGCTAAAATCAAATTTGCTGTACCAGGGACTGAACAAATGCTTACCCTTCTCTGGCCTCTGGTAGCACTAAGCCAGCTTAGGGTCAGTAATAACAGCAGAACTTTGAGGCTGGGACTTTTGGTTTGGCCTGAAGATGGTCATCCCAATGTACTAAATTAAATCCAACAAATGAGCTCTCCTGTTATGTTAAATGTTAGCTTGTTGTTGAAAAATATTTCAAACATCTCATCTGAGGACAACTTTAGGACCTAAAAAGCCCTAGAACAGCATCAGAACTTGTTAACAAATAGTAGTAGGATTTATCACTGTAGTTATTTTATAGTATTCAATAGTCACACTCCTATTTTGTATACACATGCACTGCATACCATCTGCTGATGTTTATTTTAATTCAGCAGGAAAGGCCTGTGTTTAAGTTGGAATTTAAGTGACAGAATCAGAACAAAAGGAAAAGGGCAGCAGAATAAACTGAATAAATTCCAAATATGACTTGCAAAGGCAGACAATATAAAAGCTATAATCTTAGTTTAATCCCCACACTTTTTAAACATAGTAATTACTAGACATCTGCTGGTAACACAGCCTTGCTATTGGACAACCTTAATTACCCTGTAATATTTCCTGACACTCCCCAAAATATGCCCTATGGATAATAATTCGTTCACGGTTCCGCCCCATTATTAGCTACTAATTCAAACAATCAAGACCAAGACAATGAACAGATGACCTTGAACAATTACCCACTCACTGAACAGAATTTATTTCATGCTTTTAAAAGACTTTACCATTTTTCTGGCTTCATGAGCAGCACTCAAAAATTAAGAAAATGCAAGCAAGAAAAGAGCTGCAGAACAAAAGATTTGCTGGGGTGCCCCAACTCCCTTAAACATTATCTACTTGCATTAACAACATAATGGCTACTGAAATATATTTCATTTTCTAAGATTAAAAGGAACAAGAAAGACTAAGTGCAAAACCTGATACAAGTGTTTTATGAGACCAGAACTGTAAGCTATTTAATTATCTGCAAGAATTGGGAAGTTTAGAATTAAAAAAAAAAGTGCATATAGGTGAAATGAATGGAATACATGCAACTGTTGGAGAAGCAAATACATCAATGCCTTCAGGGCTGAAGTGGATGACTGTAAATGGCTGGGGCTCCTCTGCAGGTTGTCCAAGAAATATTTCAAGCCACAGATCACACTTTGTCCTCATTTGAGTTATCATAACTTGATGCCCTTCTTGCTGATTGTGTAGTACGTACGATCAAGTACATACAATGGGTCATTATTGACAAATAAATCTAATCTGTAATGCCTTGGGGTTGATTCCTTGTCTTTTTTATTTTGAAAAATTACTGTTAAAATGAACATGCAAGAGGCTTTGATTTTGTTATTATAATGATCAGTTTTTGGATATTTGCCTTCAGATAAAGTATAAGAAGAAGGTAAACTGAGAAGTGTAAAAAGATATATTTTCCCCTTTCCCTGTGCCTCAGTTCATTCTGTCTGAGTCTATGAGACTATCTCCCTGCAATCCATTTGGAAGTTCAAACATTCAGGTTCAGTTGGAAATAGGACCAGAATCGTTGAACTGGTAGGAAAATAATGTTGAAGAAAAGTTAAGACAAAAATTATTTGTAAATGGAAAGTCAAAGTCAAAATGAAATCATTGTTTTCTGAAGTGTTTCCGAGAATGATGTTGTCAATGTAGGGAGATTTCTTGAACATGTAAAATAAGTAGCAGAAAGATATAAATAAAATGAAAATATAGAAAGACATGCTACAGAATTTCTCCATGGAAAAATGGAGCAAATACATCACTGCCAGTATGATTAACAATTATCTTCTAAAAATGTTTGTTTCTAAAAATTTATTTGTATGCACTAATCCCAGTAACTTTCAAGACGAGGTCTTTAATTAACATCCTTCTGAAATTTAAGGGCAGGATACAGTCAAACAATCAGAGAACCAGTGGTAAAAGGACAACTATAGTTCTCCTTGATCTTAAAAGGTATGCAGTCGGCAAACATAAAGCACTCCAGGCAATGCAGAGTGGAAAAGGATTTTCTTCTCCAACTGAATGCATGAAACTGCAGTATCTTCAAAGAAAAATATTTTACGCCAACATGGTTTACGTACTACTTGAGGCTTCTTGTTGAAGCTATGCTCTCTGAGCATGCTTTGCTTATCAATAATTCCTAATAAAACTTCTATGATTTTAAAGTCTACCTTCTAGAAATTATGTATATGGGACGAAATTTCTAATTCCAAGCTGAACTTTTTTCAGCTCCTGTCTACCACCCATCTGAAATTTCTCAAGTATGGCATTGAAGTGTTAGCACATCTCCCTAATATTTTGTGCTTTTCTAGAATGAATTGGGATTTAACATGACCTTATCTTGCTGCCTTGGAGTTTATTATTAATTTCTATTCAAATGCACTTTCACCATTCTTTTAAGTTAGAGCTGAGCTTTCAAGCTGGGTAGATTAGATAAGACGCTCGTTCCTAAAAAGAAGAATCAATCAATCACTGAAACAACCAACAACAGATGAAATGGATCCTCTCCCTCATGAAATCCACGCTTCAGCATTATACACTTTTCTAAAATAGAGTTTTAGAAGCATTTTCAGTAGCAGTAAACTGGATCAAATCTGATGAAGGTTCTTCTGGCCTTAAAACTCAATTACATCATTCTTCCTTAACTTCTTTTCTTCTGGTCATTACATGATTCACAAGTACTTTTTTCTTTAATCTAGAACTCTCTAGACATGGATACTTGACATCTCCATTCCAAGTCCAAGATTAGCCTCTCAGGTCACGAACATTTAGGAAACATTTTTCTTGTCAAGTCTCTGTAAGAACATATGCTATGGTTATGTTTCAGATATCGCTCATAATTTATTGTCAACATAAAATATTTTTCTGTGAATGAGCCAATAAAGTAAACTCTTGGCCATGGGTCAGGAGTGGCCTTTTTAATGCATAAATATTTAAGTTATTATTTTTAAGGGGAAAGTTTCAAGCACACTTGTTATTAATTTCAATACAGACCAAATTAATGTAATTTGCCTGAAGCTCATGTCCTGGTTCATTCAGAAACTGAAATGTCATGTGCTGCAAGATAGTCTTTTCTTCTAATTAATGTGGTCATTAAACAAGTGAAACACAATATGCAAATAAGAACTATGATGATTAAATAAAACGCTGTCCCTCTAGGAACAAAACACTCAAAATAAACTAGATTCATGTACTTGGTTTTGAAAGGCCCATCTATTAAAACTGAAACTATTTTCCTTAAATTACATCTGGTTACTAATAGGTACTGTGTTTCAATTATTTCAGGGAAACTTAAAAGAAGAAAGTTCTTTTTGCTAGAGTTCAGGTCCAGAACGAACTGCATAAGTCTGGGTTCTTACATGTTTAATCTTAGATGTTGGGCCAAGCTGAAATTAAATTCACATTTTTTGTTCACATCTGAAAAGCCTCCTGCAAAGTCAATATGAATTTATATTATTTCTCTTTATGAACGTTACACAGCCAAAAGACACACTAAAGGACATAGAAGCTCATTTTTAATTTATTAATCCTGTTATGATTGCTACAGAACGCCATAAATCCCACAAAAATCGACCAAGCTTATTTACAAAAAGAGTCTTTACAAAAATATCATTACAAGCAAAATTACCGTTTTGCATGAGTGGATTCATTATCACCTAGCATATTTGACCTAATCTCCTGGACTACACAATAGTGAGAGAGATTTGCATTATTATTTTTAGAAAATGTCTATTTATGAAATTAAAGAAATTGGGTAGAAAAACAAATCAGATTCACTAATGACAATTCTAACACAAGCATTTCTTTAGTTCAGTAAGGGATAGTGTCTCCTTTCAGAGTGGACAGGCTCAAGCCGGCTACCAAAATCTTCCCAGCAGAAATTAGACTTTCTTCCTTGTTACCTGATAGTTTGACTGCAGAACTACAACCACCTTCACCTACTGGTTCCTTCTGGGGTGGAACACCACATCCCAGGGACAGTAATTTCTCGTTCCTCATTAAAGCTTCACAGAAGACAGCTCTTTTGTCCTGTGACCCTGCAAGTTTTCACACTCATAAATATTCTCATTCTAGTGATTACTTTCAAGATGACAAGAAGGCAATGGAAAAGAAGTCCTTTTTCTCCAGAAAAGCCAGTCAGGCACTTGCCTGGCATGTAAGAAACCAAGATTTTCTAGAATGAAACAGGTACAAGAACTGGCATGCAACTTCCTTCATCATAAACAATTTTTCTGACCACCAAACTGTGCTTTTCATTAATTTAGCCCATCAGGATTCAAAAATAATTTCCAATATAATCTCCATCAAAACTGTTACAATCCTACAAGAAGATTTAATATCAATCTCCTGGTATTTTTCTGTAACAAAGATTTCTGATCGACATGAATTTTGAGATGAGAGTATGAAATTTAAAGCCCCTTACAGAGATACAGAAAACAGTGCTATTAAAGCAATAAATAAGCCACCACCTGTATAGGCAAAGATTATATTCTGACAAAACAGACCTTCAAGATGCAAGAGAGCTGTTCAGACCCAGAAGGGACTAGAGATCAGCAGATTTTTTTTCCCTTTTGCCATAGTGTTAAGAAATCGACTACTACAGCCTAATCCACACAATTCATTGGAAGAGCTGAACTCCAATTGCCACCACCTGCTTTTAATTTCTTGTCTTTTCCCAGCTCCCCTTCACATGAAAGCTTTTCTTTTAGACAATGTTTTTTCCTGCTTATGTTTTCCCTCTCCTTCCTGGAGTCAAGACTGTCTGCTTTTAACTTCAGTGTTCCTAGTCTATATCTAAGACTTTAAGCACAATGGATTTTTCTCATTAAAATAAACAAACCTGCTTCACTTTTGCCTCTCCCTGCTTCTGATACCTCCTTATACGCTGTCCATTCCAAGCTTGTCTTTTTTTCAGCTTAATCTTTACTTTTATATCTTGCAAAATTTATTTGCTATGTAATGTAAACTCATTGCCTTTAATCCTTCTTTCTCTCTCCCTACATTTATTTTCATACACTGTCAATCCATGTCCAAATTTGTTTTAGACTGAAAAAAAAAATCCTCAGTTTTCAGAGTAATACTTTATTCCTTTGCTTTTTAATGAAGCAAAATATTTTCGTTGTTTGAAATTAGCAAAGAAAACTATTCACCTTCTGAACAGTGCATACTCACTTGATTCATACAGTCTTTTCATTCTGAAGCTCATTTTCTGAGCTAAGTTCCTGAAGTACATTTACAATTTGCATCTTTGCAAAGATGCATTACAGATGTATTACATCAGAGTGTTTTCTAGCTTCTTATTTGATACGAAAGGTACTGTATACTGAACATCCATAATTTTAACCTATTGCAGTCTGATTTGAAAGTTCTTATTGATTTGTACACCTCTTCAGTGCAATATAACCTGCACCAGTACAAGAGACATAAATCACCATTGTCACATTTTTATTTCATATATTTTCTATGTGAAGTAGAAATTACAAGCATGTGCAAGAAGACATGGTATTAGTAGAGGGTTTTAGCAAAAATGATGGCTTTTCCATTGCTATGTTGCCCACTGAAGCTCAAACATTGTCTGGCAACTATCCTCAAGGGCAGTTGTCTGGCCAACTTAGCAGTGGGCCCCCTGCCATCCTAACAGATGGGCACCAAGCATAAGTAGCCATAAGACCATATAAGTGCATTTAGTGTGAAACTTGGGGCATAATTCCCAGCCTTCATCACCATATGGCTTTTCCATACCAAGTTTGTGATAAATGGGATGTGCAGTGCTAACCTAACTTTGAACATGAACAGCATTAAGGAAAATGATGAGTAGCTCCTACCATGCACCTAAATTTGGAATTAGCAGGAGCAATAGAAGAACAGGACCAGAATATCCACCATACTTTTATTTCTGTTCAAGATCCTGCTGATCCACTGAGATTCCATGGCAAACTCAGATGTCAGCTCCTTCATTCCCTCTGTACAACTTTACAGAGAAAAATAATGCAGAATTATAAAAACCAGTGGCCCCCAAAAACCCTTGAACTAATTTACTTAGTCTTGTAATTGCACTGAATCTGCATTTCATAGTGATTCCACAACTGAATTCTGAAGGACGGTTTCACAAGACAGGTTTGGGATATCACAGAATAACGTACTATAAACATATTAATGTTTTTACTCTGTATTCTTATTGAATATGGAATACATTCCACATCTCATCTGCACACATTGTTTCAGAGAACTGCTACATCTAATGCTCAAGAAAAATAGAAAGCCAGCAGAACCTATGGGGATGTTTGTGTCCACCATCTTTATTCTAAGCAATCCCAAGTAGCGCATGCCTCAGTGCCTGTTGATTTTTGTTACTGCAGCAAACTTTATGTGAGGTTTTTTTTTTTAACATAAAGGAATGAACAACAAACAGTAAATAATGAAATAGGGAATGAGTTCCAGGAATGCAATTTTTTTCTAAATTCATACACTGGTTTTGAGTAATTTTAAAAAGTGTTTCTGAGTTTTACCTATTGTCAACAAAAAATGCTGTTTGTGGCCTTTGAGGAGTAAAAAAAAGCTAATTTTATCAAGTCTTGAGAAAAGTATGAGAACTTGGGTGAAACATTCATCTTGATTTAAGAGTTTAAGTGGTGGGAAATTATATGAACACAAATCTACATGGTTGTGTTCTTACCTTCTCTCTTTATCATGCATTAGGATGGAGTTCATGCTTAGTTTACACCAGTTTAAAGCCATGCTAGCAAAAGAAAAAGCCCCACCTCTCCCATTGCCAGCTAAATATTTCTACTGAATAGGACAATTCTGCCTTTCAGCGAGGCATGATTTAGAATAGTTTAAGGTATTTATGAGACCACAGTCTTAGATAAAGAGGAAGGCTTAATCTGGTATCCAGTAATATAGATTTTGCTAGAAACAGTTACAGTTGAGCAGCTATCTTTCTAGGTGCATTTCCTCTGAAATAGCAACACCTTTCATGAATACTCATTTTAATTTACTTGCTTTCCAATAGCATTCAAATAATCAACTTTGCTGGCATGAACATTTGCAGAAAGCAAATGTCAAAGTTGCAAATGTGAGCTTTTGTAGAAGCATAATTTAAATCTGGCCTTCCAGGAATTTTGGTCAAAACATTTTTCTGATTAGGAAGGAAGATAACTGACAGTCAGTATTTCATCAGAATACTGAAGCAACCATAAAAGCGAATTAAATAGTCACTGTTTTAGTTGACATGTACAAAACACCTCTGAATTAACTTCCTACTATCTGAAAAAAAAAAGAGAAATTAAATTAATGCTTATTTATTTATATATTAGTTACTCTGGCTACCAACAGCTTTCTTCACATATAGTTACATATGATTAGAACCTATTACATTAATTTCCTCTTTTAAGACAGGCTCTTTCATTTGCTCTTTAAGCAGTAACATGTAAGGTCTGAAGCTGCATCAGGTTATGTTTCAAAAGTTCAGAGGACTGACCAGGCAACAGCAAATAGGATTTTTTTTTGCTGCCCTGTGCCTCAATATGAGCCTTCAAATGCTCATTCAGTAGTTGAACAGGTGAGAGGCAAACCAAACATACTATTAGCACACATGCTAGTCTGCATCAGAGCAAAACTAATCATAAAAGTCCCTTAAAAATACAGAACTCATTATAAGTATTAGGAAATCACGTTCACAACAATATCTTTATGCTTCAATTGAGGTTGAGAAATGAGTCTAAAAATTGCAAAGCTTCCTGTTTATTATCTTTCAGAAACTTCCAGGTCTGATTCACTCCGTTTATCTGAGAAATATTTTTCTCAATTGTCAGCCCTGCAAGACTGACCTTAAACATAAGAGTCAAAACGTGCTCTTTCTGATGAGCTCAGCTACGGATAAAGCACTGAAAATCACAGTTGGAGTCACCATTACTCCACTTTCATGATACACATTACTCCATAATCTGTCCGTCTTGAAGACTTAAACATGCCAAATTAATAATGCAGAAAGAACAAAAGAAAAAGGACTTCAGTAAGATGACACCAGACATGAGTGAAGTGAAAATAAATAAGAAATGCTCTAATAGTTATTTATCTTCCTAGAAAAGCAGAAAATACCATACTTCCAATAAAACTAAAGTTACAAAAGTTAACTCCTTTGGCTAGGAAGAGATGCATACATTTTGACAACACAACTAACCTGCAGAACACATTATTTAGAGATGATGAACAATTTCACTTGTTTAATGGCTTGGATATTTGTTGAGATGGTGAAATTAGACAGTGAAAGACAAGCTCTACAACAAGAAAAAATTGCTCAACTCATTGCTTGGGAGAGGGCAGGGCTGCACATACTTTTCCCCAGTGCACAAGTTTCTGGTGATGGCAGTTATAAAAGCAGGGAAAGGCTGATGCTGCCCAGCTACATTTACAGGGTTTCTGTTTGGTCACAGTCTCCACTTAGGTGAGGCATGCTGCTCACTACCAGCACAGGCTGCAGTACAGAGCAACCCTGGGGAACACAGTCCTCTTCCTGCACACCACTGACCACCTACACATTGGCACAACAGGCTGCTCTCCAACACCCCTGGGGCTTCTGGGGTCTAATCTGAATAAAAGTGATGACCCTACTCCAAAAGTAAATTATAAGGTAATGTGTGTACCTTGAGAGGAAATCAATTATGTTTTCCAGCGGGTACATTCAGAATATTAGCCACATTTGTAGAAGAAGCAACCAACCCTTTTAGAGAAAGCAATACATCTTTAATTGAAATTGTATTTCTTTCAAAGCTATTAGAAATGCATTTACAAATCTGCGGTCATTGAAAAAGTCTCAAAAATGCCTTATTTCTGCTTGTGTCTGCTGGTGTGGTTTTGATCCTAGTAAGCCAAAACAGACATGCCTTGCAACCTAAGCTTTCAACTGCTCGGATCCAGTCAGTGGCCCAGCCGACCCTACTTGGGCTCCACAGTCAGGTCTCCCTCATGTGAGGGTCCCCAGGTGCCACTTAGCTGCTGCCACTGGGAACCATGGAGTGGGGGGGCCCAGAGAGCCCCACCTGTCCAGCAGTGGGCACGCACTGCAGTGCGGCCTGCTCCAAGGCCTGCTGCCACCCACAGCACTGCAGGTTGCTTCCACTCATGGGTTTGCTGACACAAGGCTCATTCAACCTTTATCAAGCTTTGCAGTGGAAAGAATAAGGGATTCTGGTGTTTGTTTGCTTTTTAACAGTATCTCAGGTCATGGTTTTATGCAGGGTCCTGAACTACTCTGTTAAAAAACAGAAAATAAAGTTTAAAATGTTTCCATTGAAAACAGAAATAAAGTTTTCTAAAATACTTTTGGAAAAGAGAAACTGTTCTTAGTAAACTCACAATATTTTAAAATGTATCCAGATTTGTCTCTAACTCTTGCTGTAAGTTGTTAACATTAAGGACACTGAGTCAAGAAGCAAATGCAATTAAGCTTTCAGAAAAGATTTCTAGTTCAGTTCAGCTTCTTCCCGAAATATTTTATTTTCCAATATATTGGTCATTCGTTCAAAACTGACAACTGGACGGTGCAGTGCCCCTCTCAGGTTCCACTTTCATAATCCACAGAATCTTCGTGTTTAATCTTTTGTTAGAGCCTCAAGTTCTTTGATGCATGCACATTATTTTCTAGTGATTGCCACCACATGAAAAGGGTGTTAATCCTCTGCTAATTAACAACTTGTTGAGGTCAACAGGGGTCAGCACTTTACATTTTTGGATTTAGTGAATTTTTGGTTCATTTGAACTTCATCTTCTCATCGGTTCAGCTATTCTATTATTTTTCTTCCTTGATGTACTTCATTCCATCTCTGCGTTAGCATCCTCTTATGCTTTTTGCCCACTAAGAACATACTGAAAGCACCTTCCTTTCAGTTTGACACAGGACAGAGTTTGCAGGATAGTCTAATTTTCGTGTATCCAGGCCACAAAGCCTACAATTACTTTGATTGCAGAGTCTATTGCTTCATGTAGGCTAGGTGTTTTGTCTAGCTGGGGAATTGGCTTTGATACTTTTGACAGTCATAGTACATCTTTCATTGCGTGCAGCACTATTCAATATGAATATAATACAATACTTTCACAAAATCATTAATACGTAGCTGAATAGGACATAAAAGATGTAAAAATCAGTATTCTTCCTTTCAGTTGAAAAATTTTTGATGTCTCTTGTACACTTTTAATTATTCATTAAGGCATATAAATATTTCTTCATTACCTTATTAATCTGAAAATCAACTTAACTACAGAATTTTCTTTCACCTTTACTTTTGCTGAGTGCAATGGCTCGCATAGTTGAAATTCTATTAAATCAGATTTCAAGAACTGATTTGTCTCCCTTTTTACCTGATGCTAGGGATAAAAACAAAAGTGGTTTTCTTTAGAAAATGATACACACTGAAAACATTCTTATCTAAGTAAAATTAACAAGATACTTTTTTTCCCCATAGTATCTCAGCCAATCCTTCCTATTTTCTAAATGACCACATGACAATCAGATCAGAGTACTGGTGAAAAAAATCACACTGCCTTATCTGTATTTTCTTTAGAAGCTTCTGCAATTTGAAGAAAAGTAGATAGCAAAGCAGTAAATATTTCATTTTGCACTCAGTTCCCACAAACTGGAAAAGGTGCATGAACAAAGGGATCACAAAAAAAAGATTAACAAAATTGTGATTATGAAGGGGAAGAGAGACATGAAAATAATGGAAAGGCATCAAAGCAGTCCATATATATACAGATATAAAGAAACAGGTCTAGCTTTATCTTGCTAGTAAGTTCCACAGTTTTATTACGCATTGTATGTAAAAGCATGTCCTTTCCTTTCCTGAAAAAGAAAAAAAGATTTTTCTATCTTCAGAATAGCTTGAAGACCTCTCTCATCTCTGGTGTGAGAGATGAGGCAATCCCAATCTCTCTCCTCTGTAGGCTTCAGTACTCTGCGATTCTTTTTCCTCATGACCCACTTTAATTCTTCTGCCTTTGTAAATAATTAATCCTAATCTTTGCAGTCTCCTTATCCCAGACCCCACACATTAACTTCACTGTTTTCATCACTATTTGAACACTCAGATTTCTAAAATACCCTAAGAAAGGTGAGGAAGTTCTCTTTGGAAACACTGACTCAGTCTAGTTGAAAACCGCTTAGAAGCAAAATAAAACAGAACAAAAAGCCCCCACAAACTAAACACATAGCCCTGTGGCTGTCACTTGGAATTATAATTCCTTCAAAAATTCCTTGAAAAAAATACAAGCCACCTAAAACTGAAGTGCAGAATCAGCTGCACACACATGTAGGCACTGTGACTAATTACATGTTATGTAAACGGTGTCTCTCAGACAGCACTCTATAGATGATAGACCATTAAGACAGTTTACAACAGGAACTGGGAGATCTTACCCTTTTAAATCTTGATTAAAGGAAAAATTAATTGTATAAATTGCTTGCTTTAAAATGATTTTGTTATTTTAAGCTCAGTAAAATCTTATCACAGAGGTGATTCATGATCCAGGACACGTCTATGTTTTTGGACAAACGAAATACCTCCAGGGTACTGAAGCTCTGCGGCTCTTACTCAGTCACTTGAATGAGGGGAGGCTGAGGATTACTGAGCACACGCCTTCAGCTCCTCTTAAAGCCAGACACCGATCTCCTCCGTAATTATATCTGAGTGGTTATTTTGACTGTTCAGAAGAAGCAACTTTAGATTTCATTTAGGCAGTTATAAATCAAAATAGTTGAAGAGTGCTTGTCTTTTCAGTACTCTCAGAATCCTATAAAGGTATTTCCCGGTTTATTAATTATTAACATTACTTTTTATTCCTTCTGCTTTTCATTTGTAGTAATAGATTTTTATGCAGATAAACCAGTCATTCGCTTGAAAGTCTATTCCTTCCTAGCCTATTAACCAAGTAAGGAATACCAGCGTAAACATTAGCATTGAAATAGTGCTACTATTTTAACATTTGAAGAAGTTTCATTACTTGAGGATTTGAAGTATTTAGATAAAGTTAAATTAGGCCACAAGAAAATACATTTTTTAAAAAAAGACGATGACCTAAATGGTGAATTGTGACAGCAGCCAAGTAAATAACTTAACAAGAAAAAGCTTTGCAGAATATTGATTTAATGCATCACTTAAGCAACAGAATATCTCAAACCCGCATTATCCATGCTCTATTTCCCTGTACCTTGGACAGTTTATCTATTCACCTCTCTCAAAGGAACAAGCACATATTTCTACATGAATTGTTTGTCTCTGATGTACAGTTTTTAACAGTACGATAAAATTAATCTTCAGAATAATTCTGTTTTTGTGGAAGATACTAATTTATAGAAAATTTAGAATGCTGGAATTAAAAAGCTACAGAAATTTAACAGAGATCTCGTATACATTAACTATTGTTATCCCTCTGAAAACACTGCAAAAAACTGCAAAATAAGGATTTTCAGTACGGTACTGCAAACTGCATTTTAACTCCATTTTACAGAATTTTTAAAAAGAGTCAAGAAACATATACAAAAAATCTAATGCAAAATTACAACAATTTTAAAATACGGCTTGAAACATTACGTAGAAGACAAACAGTATAAAGGTAGTGCAGCCTAACAGAAGCAGGGACAGAAAGCAAGAACTAGTACTGGTGCCCATTTTTGTATTTGTTTTAAGAAACAGGTAAAATAATCTATGTTTTTTGTGGGCTTTTATCTTTGATTTCTATAAGCCTGTTTTATTACCCAAAGTAAAATTTAGTGCTTTAAAGATGATTTCAGCCAAAATTAGCCTTTACCAACATTATGCCATTTAAAACACATGAATGACAGCTCGATGGCTACAGGGGCATGCAGTCTGAATTCTGAAATTCCCTATGTGGCTGTGGAGCTGGCCAACCCCAGCTCCCACGTCAGGCTCTGCACGTAGGCATGGCTGCTTTCACAGCATATGTTTAAACAGTTCTACCAAAGTCCTGCATGCAGGATGAGTATTATGAATGAGGCTCTTTCCTAGATGTGTGTCCTGAAGAAGCACTTAAAGGGTCTTTAGTCTAGTGGATTTATTTTTTTCCTGATTAAGCAGTCAATTTTATTGAAAATGGGCTAAGATGACAGAGGTACTCAAACAGGTGGTGAAAGAATTGCAAAGGGTAATAGAAACCCAAAAGAAACTATGATTTTCCAAAAACATGAACAGTCAGAATAGCATCCCCATGAAAGGGTTTTAAATCACTGCCTATTCATGACATCTTCAGTGATTTTCATCATTGTTATCTAGTCTCAAAGCTGTCTCACTGGAGACCAGCAAAGAATACAGAGATAATTTCATTATTGATGAAATTAACCACAGCTACTTTAAACTCCTGTTGAGCAACAACCACTTCACCAGTAGAGGAACTATTTAAAATGTTTAGGTCTCTTCTCAGTCTTAAGGGAAGCGGCTGCAAGGTCCCACTGAACCTCCCCACCACACCGTGACAAATAGCTGCCAAGCAGTTTGTAGTCTCCTTTTTGTAATTTCTGCAAAGCAGATTTAAAAAGTTACAGAAGTCACCTCCTGGCCTGTTTTATTTATCTTTTACTGCTAAAAGATGCTCCAAAAGCATCCTTGGAGCCTATTTGACCACCCCCCTTGGCGATCTTCCCAGCTGAGCAAGGCAGGGGATAGGACTCATCTGTGCACCTCATGTTGATTTGTCGCTTGACATCTGTGTCACAGCAACGTCCTGTATGAGCAGACACTTTGATGCCACTGCAGCTTTATCCCTGCCAGGGCTAGAGCTGGACGGGCTGTTTACTGTGAATAATTTGTTCAGCAGATTCCACCCTTTCTTTAGTTTAAGTGTTCCCCATACATGCCCTAATTAAAAGAAATAATTGGCTTATTACTCAAGCACTCCATTCGTACTTGTTCCCTTTGTCCAGAGGTGTCCTGCATAAAGGCAGGGGTGAAAGGCTCATGCCACTTGAGACTCTGAAACCCGCTCTCCTCCTTGATTTCACTAAGGATCTCAGCCAAGGTCCCTTATGCAAGAAATCTCTAGTTTAGACTGTGATATGTCACAAACGAGATCCATAATTAAACAGCAGGAAGAAAATGGAGAAACAGAGCAAGTGGGTGGGGGGGCAGAGTTAAGGTACTTAGATGCCATCACGATTTGCTCTATAAAAAAGATCTGAGAAGTATTACTTAAAGCACAAGAACATTTAGGAGGACACAGGACGGGATTTCATTCCCCTACAAGGATCAGACAAATATGCAAACATACTTTGGTGACTGCAATTATTTGAACAAGTGCAGTTTGCATTGATTCCTGCCCCCCTGGGCTTTCCTCCCCTCTGCAGCCACCTCATTCTTTACCCAAGATCAAAATCCTCTTGCTGAAAGAATTCTTTGCTCTTTAGTGTATTAGAAATTCATTAATCAATATAGAATACGTAATCCAATATATAATTAAAGACAGAACATCATTGCTAAGTAGCAGTTCTATTCAACTCTATAATAATCTATTTCTGAAAGCATCTCTACTCTGCACGCACCTAGCGAGGATCAGCCTTAAGGCAGTAAAGTACTGAGCAATATTCTCTGAAATATCTCATGTTTTGCTAGCAATTTCAAACTCCTCTGTTCTTCAACATTCAGTCACTAAACTATGCTGCTTAAATTATTAAATCCTTTTAATTTAAATTTTCATAAGCTACCAGAGGAAAAATGCACATCCTTAAAGTGAGAGGTCTGGCTTCTTGCAAGGAAAACTACAGAATTAGCTTTGCCTTTATGCAGTATTAACTTCTCTTAAGAAAAAAACAAAAACATTATTTCATTCAGAAGCAAAATGTGGAGGACAGATGGTTTAAAAAAAATAATTCTTTTGAAACTATCTTAGTTTAGGACCACCCAAAACTGGAACAGAAATGGGGCAAAATACCTACTATCTTTAACCCTACGAAACTGAAATATCAGACAAGAATAAGAAATCTGCTAATGGGAGATCTGTTTAGATGAAAATTATTAAAGAACAAGAAATAATCTCAAAGATTTATTACATTGTCCCCCTAATAATCCATTATTTTGGAACAAATTTTAATATATTTTGCAATTGCATACGACTTGTTTCCCTGTGATGCTTTAATTTCACCAACAATGCTGTGATTCTGTGAATACTGCACTTCTGTTGCAGACAGTGCTGCAGGTGCTGGGACAATGGAGTTAATGCTCTATTTAATTTTGTTGCATGCAGTGTGAAATACTTACACATTCGTTCATTTCCTGTGTGAAAAGAGACATGATTTATCCCAAAAGGATATATTAAATAAAAAATTACAAAATGAGACCACATATAACTCTTACATAGAAAGACTTTACATTTTCAATGTGAACTAGTATTATCATTCTTTACTAAATCCTGGCACAAAATGTTGATACATTTCAGATTTTTAAGCCAGCAGAACATCTTACAGCAGATGGAAATGAGAACATAAAGAGCCAGGTGCAGACCCCTATAAGAAAGTGGCAGTTTGCTACATAATTTATGAAGTTTATATGTTTATATGTTATATGGGGATCAAAGAAGTTATCTGAGCTGAGAAAGAGCTAGATAACCTCATCAGAGTAGTCTGAGGAAAGAAAGGCCCCTTACAGTCAAAGAAGTCAGACTGCTCTCATCAAAGTCCCTCATTCTTCGGTGAAAATTGGACCAGCTGAGTTTCACGTTCATATATTACATAGAAGAGAATTTGGTTGTACCGAAAGGGCTATGAGAAAAAAAAACAGGAGGAAGGGACAAAAATGGAAGGATTCACTAAAAATTCAGAAAAACTCCATGATAACAAAAAGAAAGCATCATTTAGTAGAAATCACCAGACTTTCTGGAATCTGGAGATGTGATCTAAAAATTGCACAAGTATCTTTCCTGTGATTCTATGATTCACTTCAATGGTACCTTAACGGTTACCATGTATTTCATACATTTTAATCTTGAGGCATACCTGCCTAAAAGCACTGCTGGTTCTAACTTGGTTGATCAAATCTTTTTTGGACTTTCTAATTCTGTAGTACTTTAAATATAGCCAAGTTTTCAAACTCAATTTCATCTGAACAATATTGCAGTTATCAACCCGCTGTTTACAGAAGGTTGTTTTATCTACAGATTTTCCCCTACAAATACAGTTGTTATCAGATTGTTTTGTCACTGCATAAATCTTGTAAAAATTTTAGAATAGATTAGCCGAAAATCCTGCATTTTTCCTAATGCTATCTGTTCATCTGAATGAGATGTAGATGAGATCAGAACTCCTGACCAAGGGTTCTGTAATCAAAATGAGGTTTGGAAATATGAAATCTAAGAGCTTGAAGTATACATGAATTTCAGTACATATGAGTCAAGAACGTATTGAATCTGTGATGTAGTGGTTAAATTGCAGCCAGATTATTTAACCTATTCACCAAAACCTGACCCTAAATAGAAGGAAACCTACAAATGAAACCGGAATAATTTCCTCTGACTTTCAGTAGTAGCGGGATACCAGATCCCACTCTGCCTGTTGACTATCTTCCCAATATCTCTTGTGGTTTTATTCACTTTATCTACATGAATAGCTAGGTTAGAGAAAGGAAACAGAAATAAATACAATGGGGGGGGAGTGGGGAGGGAGGGAAAAAAACACCACCAACAAAACAAAACAAAAAAAACAGGACAAAACCAAAAAAAAAAAAAAACCCACAAAATGAGTTATGATACTAACAGCTTTACTGTTGCTTTTACTTTATGTAAATAGGAGATACTGCAGCCTGACCAGCTGGTTCATGTACAGCACAGATGACTTGCTCAGACAGCATTTCAGCAAGTTTCACCCCTCTTGATGCAGGAGACAAGAACAAACATTCCTTCAGAGCCCTCCTGTATCATCTGCACTTGAAGCTCTCTTTTTGCTAGCTTAAGGCTGTTTTTAACTAGTGTGTAAAACCATTTCTGGAATATATGCACACACTGCAAGTTACATGCACGTTTCCAGGGTCTGGAAATTTATCCCTGTGAAATGGCCTTTGGGCATCTTCCATCCACTTGCCTGCCAGCAAAGACTTCCCTTCTTCCTCCTTCTCAAATATCTCCCTTTTTTTACCCCCGCTGATTTCTTCTTTTCTTATGCATTACCATCACAGCCATCACAGTGAGGGATTTTACCAGCAGTGACTAATACAAGGTTTAAACTTTAGCAGATACCACCTACTGCTGAATTATAAAAAGCAAAGGTGTATAGAACAGCAAGCATTCTCTGGCAAAGCTGCAAGCAAATACATGGTCTATACAATAAAGTGGAGTTATTTTCCACAAGAAGAAAAATAAAAAGGCTTAAAAATACTGGACAACATGTAATCTACATCATACATACAACAGTATTACATTTGATTTAAGGAAACAGTTAACATGTTTTCTGAAGTATCCATTTATTTAACACAGCACATCAACGAGAAAACTGCCCAAGAGCCTTTATTCGAAGTTTTTCTGAAATAAATTTATCTGATCCTTTGATTTTTGCCTAAATATGGTACACATCACAATAAAGAAGCCAAGGGGCAAATCACTTCCTCTCCCCAACAGTCATTGTGCTTAGATTTACACAACAGAAATCACTAGCTGTTTTGTAAAGTTGATTGGGAATGCACCCCATATGAGAGGATCAAGGCCATCCTATTTTTTCTCTCACACCATATGCTCTCTAATAATTCCAGTGAATCATTTCAGCAAATCAAAAAGAACTCTTTTACTGACAGCCATTTCTAACTTACTTCTTCTCTTGTATTTCCTGAAGTTCCCATGCAGGAAACTGAAAATTCTTAGGAACAAGGCCTCTGTTAGGCAGGAGTGAAGCCTATGCTTATACCTTACTGAGTCAATGGAATTTTAACACAGGTCTAATTAAGTATCAAACCCATTCTGACAATGGCGGGAATCACAGAGCAGTAACAGCGCAATCTCCAGACTGACAGCCCTGTTCATACAGCAAGATCTCATCTCACATAAGCACCATTGCAATGAGAGTATTTGCAAAGTGATGCTATTGCCCATACCATGATAAAATTAGCATGCTCTCATCTTTGGCTCCTACAGTTACGAAATCCTTTCCAGTATCCAATAATGGAGGAAGCAGCAGTTTGTTAATCAAGGAGAATTAAGCTGATGCAACCTTAGTCTTCATTTTGATTTCTTTTCAGTGGAGATGACATGGAGAAGATCTCCACTGAATATACAGAGGTACTTCTCTCTCTGCAGACAATATTGACGCTAATTAATTATTTGTTCTCTGAAATTCTGCAAGTCACAAAAACATCTGCTTCTATCACCTAAGCCTTTGACTCATGACCTGATATGTTCAGGTAAACAATCATCGCTCCAGATTCCCTATCTTTCCCCGAAATTCACCCAAGATTTGTTTGAAAAACAAGCTAAACACTATTAAACAAATTCAGATGGTTATTTCCTCTTTTTAAATAGCTTTTCAACATTTAACTTCAGAAATTGACATTAATGAAAAAGACATATTTAACACCAGACCATGTACTAGTCTTAAAACCAAAGATTTTTCACTGCTCTCTGGAGTAAGGCTTATTTTATTACTATTTCTTCCCACTTTAATTGAATTAAATGACAACAAAAAAAGTAACCAAAATTACGAAGACCACCAACACTGTGAAAAAAAGAAAATGTCTCCCAGGGTTTTCAGTTCTCTCCCCTCACTGTTCTGGAGGCCAGATGTGAAAGCCCAGTGGAGTCAAAAACATTTTTGGAGGGAGGAGAGAAAGTTTTGATGCTACTGCTATAGCCTTATTTTATCCAAAGCAGGCAATTACCTTTCTTCATTAAGATTAAAAAAGCCAAAAAGCAACAATAAAAATATTAAGCCCATATTTATATATTATTACCAAGTGTTTTTTAAGCCTGCTAAAGGAGAATAAATGCTCTGCATCTTCTTAGCACTTACACACAAGGCCTTATAAAAGGCCTTCTTATTTGGCCATAGAACATGTCATGTACTCATCCTCTCTGAAATCCTGCTTGTCAGGTGTGCAAGTAAATTTTTTAAAATATATATTTTTCGTGCTCAGGTATTGAGCAAGCCCATATCGACCTGCTGCAGCGATAGCAGGTCGCGGGCTGTGGAGGAACATTCCCATATACTCTGCAGCTACACCTGGAAGATGGTGTTCGGCTAAGCGATGACAAGGGTGGTCAGCGAGGTGATGATAAAAGTCTATAAATAGCTTAAGAGGGTGAACTCCAAAGAAGCAGCAGCATTGTGTTAAGGTGGTCTGAACAGGCCTGCCTGGTAGAAACAAAAAGATCTCCTGACACCCAGAGCTAGGCATAAGCTGCTCAATAATAGCATGTACGCAGCATGAGCACCCCTGAGGTAGCTTGTCAGTGCTTGGCCCTGTGTACTCCTGAGGCATATAATGAATTAACTACCACAGAATAGTTATTCTGGAAAATTTCCAAGCCTAGTTAAGCCCTTCAGCTGCTAAATTAGGGCCCTGAGTTCAGCAGTCCCCCAACAGGAGCCACACGTTCAGGGTATTTAAAACAACACTGGTCAAAGCCCTGGAAACAAACCTGCTAAGAGAGGATGGGCACAGTCCCTGGCAAATCTGTCATACCTCTGCTTTCTGTGGCTCTAGGAAATATGCATGTGGGATTTGAGAAAGGTCTTTTTAATAAGGGTTAATTGGAGAAGTATGTCACACATGACTGAGTACCGTTTCAAATTACCGCTCACGCTGGCATAACTAAATCAGGCAAATGACAGAACACCAAAATTGGGAATGCTCAATTTTCTTCCCTGTTATTTAATATTAATAGTTTTGTTAATCTCAAAATGACCTAATATCAGCAATTATAGATGTTTATCAAATGTGCTCCTTCTTGAAAAATATTATGACTATACCATAACATTCCCAAGAGATTTAATAACTTTTTAAAAAATTAATTGCTATTGCCACTCCAATTATTAGTCTAGGTTCTGGAACTGCTGGATTTATTTGTCTAGCTTGTGGGATGCAAACACTCAAGTTAGATGATCCTAAAAAAGTCCTTTCTAGGCTTAGAAGCCTGGAAAAGAGAAAACAACCACCCTTTAACCAGTCAGAGTAAATGGAATTATTCCCATAAAATCACTGCACAGTCTGTCTCACTCCAAAGTCCCTATCCCCAAACCTGGAGAACGTCACTTCAGTTTCCCTGCACTGCCCAAGTTAACTGCAAGCATTTCCTGACACACCGAATGCAGGCAGAAAAAGGAAAAACGTCGACGAGAAAAGCACAGCTTCCAATCTCCACCCACCAGCTTCAGTCAAAGAGATGACTTCAGTCCCTTTCTTAACTAATCCCCTCACTGTAAAATCCTACAGTCATTCTTCCACACATAAAGGGAAAACGGACTCGCTAGGAGGACCTAGACTCTTTCAGCTTGAACTGTTAACCAATGGTGGAAATGCAAGAATGCTGAAGTTGTGCCTTCAGAGCCAATAGAGTGGATTTGTGTGTCCCACATGACTGTGTTTCCCCTGTCTTTCACATGGGCAGTATTTAGTTCAATTCAGAACTGCAGATAGTATAGCGTGCAGAGCAGCAATGGGATGTCTGAGCACAAGTGGCTGACTTCCAGGCGACTTCAAGAAGCACATTTGTACATTTCTCCTGAATTAAACTGGAATTCTGCACCCTTGACATCCTCCTACCCTCCCAGTCTCTGCGGAAGGAGACAGCGACCTGCACAGCACAACAAAACTGTGAGTACGGGTCTATTTATTTTTATTTTCAGCCTGAAAAGCAAATCTCTTAAAATTGCCAAAATGCTATGTGCACCAAATCGATAGTTACTTTTTTGTATGAGATGAGCAAGTATCAAAAGTGCTATTCAAATTCAGAAATATTTCTTGCATGCTTCAATAAAAGAAAAAAAAAAAAAGAGTTCTCCTCCAGGGCAGTGCCTGCATGCACACTGCATGCCACAGTGCTTCCTGACATAGCCAGCATGCTGCTTTGTTCATAAAGAAAAACAAAGACAAAAAGCCCTACACATGTACGTTGTTCACTTTTATTTGTACTCTGTGTCTAATCAGGCCTGATCTGTCCCCAAGGGGAAAAATAAAGGCAAACTTTAACTCCGCCAGCAAGGGCAACCCAGACTTTGCATTCATCTGACAGTTATTATAATTAGCTATGAAAGACAGCGAAGACACTTTGGGGCAAATAGCTCTTACATTTGGAACAATGAAGTCGAGCAAGGTTCCCATCCCACCCCTTCCACGGGGGGAGGGGGAGAGCGGGCGGCCGGGGGGAGAGCAGGGCGGATTATGGCTGTACTGAGAAAACGCCGCTGTGCAATATCTGGACTCGCTCAGCCTGAGGAGAGGCTTTTTGATAAGCAACTTTAACTGCCTCTCCATTGCACTCGTGCAGATTCCCGGCAGATGGGGAAGGGAGTGGGGCTCTGCACGGCACAGTGTTGGGAGGGCGGGTGGAGGGGGCACAGGGGCCGAAGAGGGCAGAAAGAAGAGAATATTCCTCACAAGAGGAATTGCAATCGCTTCCCAGATCTCCTTAAGCCCAACTTGCTTTCTGGGCAAGATTTATGAGAGTTCTCAAACAGAAGCAACAGACAAAGCAGAGCTTTTTCCTTCTCTGGGAAAGAAATCAAACCCAAACGGATAACTGCATAACAAGGAGCACCGATTTGTGACTTGTGTTTTTGCTCATTTCTTTCCAAACATTCGTCAGACCTTTAATAAGATCTCTCCCCTGCCTGCCCGCTCCCCCCGCCCCCAGCAAAAGTTACGTTCTGAGAACTACGTTCAGAGGGGAAAAAGCAAAGACAATAGAAATGTGACTCGGTCCTGGCTGGGCTGGATCTCTAATAAAGCATGAAGTGAAAACAGTTTCTAAGTGAAAGAGGAGCAGACTTCTTTTAAAAAAAAAAATTTAAGTGCAATAAGGAGAAATTGTTGAAAGACTCCAGACGCTACTAATTACAGCTTAAATAAATCTCCCTGGACAGATGTTTGCTTGCTCCCACTGTGGGGAAAGGAACGTTAAAAGAAGCGTTTTTTAAAAAAAGAGGATCTGAGGTGAATTTTTAACACATGATTTTTTTTTTTTTTGAAATACACCATATTATTCTTTGTCTGCCCTCCTCCCTCCCTTCCCCCACTGCCGCCCACCGCGCAGACACCTGAAGGCTAGACATAATGATCAACAGAGCTGCGCTGCCTCGCTGGAGCCCAGCCAGGTTTTTTTCCCCTCCACAATCGAGGAGCCTGCACGCAACGCACGGCGAGCCCGCTGCTCTGCTATGTGCACGTCAGGCAGGAGCCTGAGCCGGGCCGCAGGAAGATGAAAGACAAACACAGTCCTTTTCTCCTTACGTTAGCCTCGCTCAGTTTTGACTTCACAAATAACAGACAAGAACTAACTCTGTAGATACATACATGCGCTATTGTACAAAGCACGTGCTCATGTGCCCACTTTCACACAGCACAGCTATGGGCACCCACTATTTCTGATTTTACAGTGGTTTCTACTCCAGCTTTACAGTCAGTGCAGTATTTTACGCTAAGTTTATGCATCACTTGCACAATTGCCGTCCAGCTCTTGTGTATTATGTAAAGATATTCTGTATGTACACAATACCCTGGATGAAGGTAAATAGCATCCAGCCCCATATCTGAAAGGCGGTCATTCTGAAACACTTAAACATTTGCTTTTAGAGAGATTAGCAGGATCTCATGACCATTTTGCGATAGTTTTCAACCCGGCAGCAGTAGGAGGTTTTGCAGGCAGGCTGGCTGCAGATGGAAGGAGGGGAGCACGGCCAGGGCTGCTTTGGTCACTGGCCCCGCTGCCAGCCCGGCCTCGTCAGTGCCAGTTGGCCCAGGGCCACCACACCAGAGCTGGGCTTGGGCACGCAGCGCTCCCGAAATAGTCGCCCTCTGTCTGGTGTGGCTATGGGTGGGGCTTGCAGACACCCAGGGACAAGGCAGACTCAAAGCAGTTTTCGCTATTTCATTTTTAAATATATGCTGTGCAGACCTATTTTCTACAAGTTCTTTGGAATTGCGTTGGCTTCTAGTACAAATTATGGTATGGTACAAATGGGGATTATTTTTTGCTTTTCAATATGGACTTTGTGTGATTGAAAATGTCTTTTTACACGTGTACTGCTTCTAATTTACTCTCTGGAAAGGCTTGAACTGTTTTAGTCACACCAACAGGTACCTTAATAGAAAGATAGGACTTGTTTTTTTTCAGCTATTTACTTTAGTACTGCTAATAGACACAAATAAGAAAGGAGCCCATTATTGATTGCCCATATGTTAAGTTTTTTTAAAAACTTCAGCAGCAGAGATGTACGAACAAAAGGTTTCATCTAGAGACAACACTATCACACAGGCAAAGAAAAGAGATTTTAGAGAAATAAAGAAAATTAATTGAGAGCTACAGTCACATTTGTAGTTTTTTAAAGCAAGGAATTAAAGATGCTGAAGGAACAGTTTACATACCTTGTATGAAATATCAGTAGCTAATTCAACACAATTGTTGTGTAAGTACGTGCTTACAAATCGCATGTCTAGACACACGAGTTCAATAGTATTAATATGCTACCTTCCTTTCTGCTTGTTTTCTACTTTTTTCTGGCATGTTATGCTTGAAAAAGAAAATTTGTCACGTTTCACAAATGTATTTCAGAATAAGGACTGCAGCTACATTTTGAAGTGCTGACTTATTTTCTTAAATAGTAATGACAATAAGCAACCGTATTTTTATCCATTTCCTAAAGACTGAAATCCAGTGCAGATCAATTCCTAGAAACTTCAGAAGATTTATATACTGCTTTGCATTAGAAAGGATATTTCAACTGGCAATTTATGTATTGTTTGTCAATGCAAAAGTAAACATTAAACCTAAGCATGTGAATACAGTGCCCTTGGGTTCATATTTAGTGCATCATTCTTTCCTTCTCCCAGTAAGGTCTCCTGTTTTTTTTTGTGAATGCTGGGTGTTCAAGAACTCTGGCTAAGAAGGTAGGAGTAACAAATGCCCAGCATTTTTGCAAATATGGCATTAACCTTCCGCTGCTGTTGCCCAAGTACCAGAGACTTGGAGCTATGTGATTTAGCTTTTTACGCAAAGAATTTAGCTACATAAATGTGAAAATTCTGACCTGTGTTTTTTTGCTGACTTCTTTAAACTTTTAAATAGTTGCTGATGTCAAAACAAAGCAATTGTGGAAGCTCATGCATATTTATGACTCTGTTCCTTAAAAGTTTGATGTCTATTACAGCTCGTATCTAAGTCTAACGCCTCCAATTGGTTGTGCAGACTCCAGGGTGCTACTTACAGATACGTCAAGTTCTAATTTCTAATTCAAGTCCTCCCCTACCCCTCTTTCCCTCATGCTTCCCCTATTGCATCTGCTTGTTTGAGTCTTTCCTTGTTCTAACAGAAGTGCAAGGTTTATCCATAAGAACAAAGTGCTCAGGATTACTTCCAAAACTTTTAAAAGATTGACTGTTTCACTTATACCTTTACACAGCAGAAGTAACTTGAGAGCCTACCAGAAACACAGTCAGTCCCAATAAGGTAACAGGGTCAAATGAGCTCATGCATTACAGGTAGGAAGAGGACTGCACATTGCATTTTTACAGATAAAAAACACAGAGTGGTTTAATGTAAACAGATTTCTGTTTGATATTTTGGCAAACTGTTGCAAAGATCAAACTACGGCTGAACCAAAATGACTTTCGGCATGGTACAGTTAGACCAGATGGCCACGTGTTCTTTTCTTATTTAGATGAGACTTTTCCTTTCAATAACATCTTTCTTCCTGACCTGCTTAAAAATTCCAGCGAATGAAATCAGCACAGGATTTTCAATTCTAATTGACCATGTGCAGAGGAAGGGCCAGTAGAGAAATCAGTAGGGCCATTGTAAGGCACACTGCATCAATCTCCCCTTTGTCCTGAATCTTTTCTAGCATGAGCTAAAATAATTAAGAATATTTAATTTATATTATTTGTACAGCAGCAAATCTAGTTGCGTTCAGGCAAAAACCATTACAAGTTCTACTTATACAAATGTGTGCAACAAGGAATGCCTATCACACACCAGACAAACAGGTACTCAGCATCATTTCGTTGCCAAGTATTCAAGAGAAATAAAAGCCCCCAAGCAAAGAGAGAATTAAAAAAAGAGAGGTGTGGGTGAATTAAGGCATGATGAACTGCTTTCTCTTTTCTAATGAGGTCAGGAAAGGTAAAGGATGGTACTTAAATTAAAAAAATAAAAATAAAAAATATATAAAAACATAATTTACACTACCCAAACTTCACGCACTTAAATCTTCAATTGCTTATTAATTTGCCTACAAAGATTTTAAGCACACACCACCCACAGTAAGTGGGTTGCAGATCATAGTCTCACTTGTGTCTGAGAGCTATATGCAAAGTACGCATTGCAAATACCGTACATCTAACACATGAACATTATCTACAGAAATATGCACACAGATTGCATCGTAACAGTCTTACCCACTATTTTATTTGGATTTAATGAGACATCATCTGGGGACTAATATAACCATAATTATTGAGATTTAGCAAGTAGAGTATGCAAAAGATACACAAGGTCCTACATATACTTCTATGTAATCTATAGATAACATAATTGGGTAGAAAGAATCATTTAGAAGGAAAGAAAGAAAAAGACCTGTTGAAAGCAAAACAGAGCAAGTATTTTTTTTTCTTCCTCACAAGCATAAAATTTGGTAACAGATTTATTATTACTGTACAATTTTATACAAATTCACTCAACTATTTCCAGTCTAGTTTAACATTATGCTTGAGTGGTTGATGGTATTAAATTATCATTGTGAGCTTGAACCAAGAAACTATCAAACAGCTCTTGAAAGTGGTTTAGGTAAGATATCCTCCTGTTCTTCAGTTAAATCATTTTTAAGTCCCAATCATTTCTAAATGTAAAGTGATGGAAAAAAAAAGATCAGAAAATGCAGTGGGCAACACGGCCTTTAGTGTATATGAAGCATGCAGTCCAACTAATACGTGCATGAAGAAACATGCCTGAGAACATAAAACAAAGCATAGACTTTGGGACTGGCCAGGCAGACGTGGTAAAAGGTCTGGTTTCAGCTCTCCAGCCATATGCTTTATAGCCTTGGGCAAATCTTTTAACTGCCTCGCTTCTCATCTACGTCATAGTAGAATTCAAGCTTTGAATACGTGGTTATTATAGTGAGGTTGGTATTGAGATACCACAGCAAAGGGTTCTGGAGACACCTCAAATGATTGGAAAGAACAGAAAACTCCAGGAAGAACAGTAGTCTTTTTTTTCTCTCTCTCGCTCTCTTTTTTTTTTTTTTCGGTATGTGTGTGCATGTGCATTAAGTCATTTTTGCTGTCTTATTTCTATAGCTATAGATAAGACCGTTTCTTAGGAGTTCTAGCTTAGTTTTCACATGCTTGAATATACAATTTTTATTTTTTGATAGCCAAAAAAACATTAGAATATAGGTTAAAAGGAAGATCCTGGATCAATGGAAGATACACCATCTGCGATAATGATCTCTCTGGATTCACTACAAAAGCACTGCTATGGAAAGCCTAAATCTAAAATGCTGACTCTGTGGAGTAATGGCTTCTTTAACAAATAGCCTCTTCATACAGTGACAGTATAACTGCAAGCCAAATTGCTGCCCTCATGACTGGCGGTACCAAACCGGGGGGCCACCTATTTACCTCTAGTACTTGTGCACCAAAGCCCTGATCACATAATGGCATTAAGCATATTCTTACTTTTAAAGCCTGAAGAACACCTAGCAAACCACTTTATTCCTCAAATTTCAGCCTATGCATTATGCGTGGTGTCAAAATATGCCTCTAATTTCGAAAGAATCATTTGCCCTGGGCTGGGTTCTGCCTGCTTGGCTGGTGGTAGTTAAATTGTATCCCCAGTTTCACCTTTCTATTTCTATTGACAATCTGATGCCAGCACTAAACAGACAGCATTATAAACCCTTGAGCAGTAGTTCTAAAATCGAAGCAAAGGAACAGAAATCATAGGGCCTGAAGATGGTCATGAGGTTTCAGAGATTTTCTCAGGCCGCCATTTTGTGATTAACTGAAATGAGGGTGTCTCACTCACAGAACTGAAAACTTTCCTCCATGAGCAAATAGAGACCTCCATGCAGAAGAAAACACACCATTTTCTGCTGAATGTTTGCATTCATATTCATACACAGTATGAAAGAAATAGACTTTCAGCTGCCTTTTGTCAGTACTGTTCAAGAGTTGCAAGAGCTCAACAAAATGGCAGCGTGGCAGGTCTGCTGGTTGGTTTGCAGTGAGGGTAGGGTGGGGAGGACTGTGCGAGGGAGAAGCATCCTGTGTGGAAGCGTGGCCTAGCACAGTGAGCAGCGAGGAGGGGAAGTCAGCAAAATGTGCTTGGTTACGTGCAACTGATGGGCTGTTTCACCATCCTGTTTGTACTGTTCAGGCTCCTGTCTATATTAGCAGTCTATCCAGTCCCTCAAGCCTTGGGATGTGGATAATGGGATTGGACAAAATGATTGAAGTCAGTTTGGTCTCGTGATTTCAGTTAGTAAGCGTAATAGATGCAAAACTGAAAGACTTAATTGTATGATAGAAGTACAAGCACTTCTTTGTGTTGTACCTCTACATTTTTTCCAGTTTTGAGAAATATTTTGTGAGGGTTTTTTTGTTAGATTAAAAAAGTGACAAGAGCAAGCAACATGATTATTTTCTTGCAACATCCCAATTGACACCGGTTTTATCTATCCAAACAAATAAGGTCAGAAGAAGTTGAGAAAACAAGTATTATACTACATATTTTATGGAAAGACTCTGCTGATGAAGTTTCAGAAAAAGGATACATTTAAGTTGTTTACAGAGCTTGATAATTGCCAAAAAAAAAAAGTTTCCTAGAATGCCTTATGCCTATATTGCTTCTGTTTTCAAGTATATTTTTTAGTTAATTTGCAACCACTTTCTAAGGAGGATAATTTGCAAAAGATAATTTTAAAAGACAAGAAATCTAGCGAATCACAACAGCGAAGGAGAAAAACAGTTCTGAAGGTTTATTAAAAGACACAGAAAGGGTTAAAATTTCAGATCTTTATGTAAGAATTAAAAATGAAAGGAGAGTCAAGAAGGGGGAGGGGGTGGGGGGAAGAGCTAAGCTGCTGGTGACTTGAGTGTATTTATGGATTACTATGTCCTGAAAAGAAGAAAACCAGAGTTGTAAGATGACACTGCAGGGGTTGTCTGGACTTTTCACCGAGTGTAAAGTCTGTTTAGTCAGTGTCTTAATGCCTAATGCTGACCTTTGCCCTCTTCACTCCTCCCTGCTCCAGGTGCAACATTTTTGCAAGTGCTTTAGCATTATTGGAAAGTTCGTGCAGGTTTCACATGCTGCAAAGTGCACAGAGACCATTCATTACACATATGCAATATCAAGGCGTAGCAATTTATTTTTTCTTTTTATCCTAAGCACACACAATGATTTTATGCATTTTCTGCTATTAGTTACTACTGCACTAAATTAATAAAAACAAAAGCTTCTTTGAAAGGGTATACCATATGCATAATTCTATATAACAAGATACAAGATTAAGAGAAAGCAGAGTTGCATGCTTCCCAGCACTGTGAATTACAGAGCAGGAGTAAGCAACGTATGCTAGCAACTCTATTGATCTCTCTTAAATTAATTCTCTTTGCTATGGAAATGGGAGACAAAACCAGACATTGCTGCTACAAAACAGACAAGGTACTTCAGCTAATTTTCTCCTGAAATAAACTGATTTCTTGTACAGAAATCATAATGTAAATGTATATATGTAAATATAAATTGTCTGGACAGAAATTTTAAAGAATTTAAAATTTTCCAAAATTCTCCGAATTTTACAGTCTAATGACAAAAAGAGCTAAACTAAATAAAGTCAGTGTAATTTTCCACTGTGACTTACAAAAACAAGGTATATAGCAACATGTATATTAAATACAAGATGCTATATATTCTGTAGTTGACAATTATGCATATAACGTAAAAGATAGTACATGCATGTGTGTTACTCACCCATGCTTTATATTCAGTAGATGGTTGCTAAGAATTTTGAGGACTTGCAATTGGACTTTGCTGTGGAAAGTATAAGCTAGATATCATCACTTTCAAAGCCATTAGAGAATTTTTTCCATGTTCATATTATGCTGCAGGACTAGTGGTAGCTTCTTGAGATATGGAACTGAAATTTGAGACCCCTAACTTCTTCACCTTCTGATACCATTTACTAAAATGTACACCGTGTAACTATAGCATAAAGCTTACTGGAAACAAGACTCCAGTACATGATTCCTGCATTTTGCAACCTATACCAGCTAATTATGCTTAGGAAAAATTGTGATATTATGATTTTGACATTTAAAGCTTTAAATAACTAACCAGTTTTCCCCCGCACACTTTCTTCTCTGAGCTACGCCGCAAAACGTTCATTAAGACAGATGAAGAGTGAAGAGGGAAAGAACTGACTTGAAAGAGTTGAACAACAGCAGGTAGTCTTAATTCATCAGAACTGTCTAGCCAAAATAAGCCATAACAACACCTCTTCTAGGTACAGCGTTACCTCAAGGTGATGTTTGCACAAGAGTTGGTCTGATGAGGGTTTACACTTATGGAACTTCCATGATAGATGTGTTTGGGTCTGAACTAGAACATTACACCTGGATTCCAGATATGATGAGCAGCCTGACTTTCCTATGACTTCAACATGGGAGTTAATTTAGGTCATCTTCATTTGCTAGATTGCCTTAAGAGGTTTGGCTTTGGAGTTTGTTAGGTTTTTTTCTTCTTCTTTTTATTATTATTATAATTATTATTTTTAAACAAAAAACAAAAATAGCCTTTAGTTCATGATCTCGCTATAGTAATTTATTCTAGGATTAGGCACAAGTTAGGTTATCTAAAGTTCTGGGAAATGTCCAGAAACGGTTTGTGTTCCTTGATTTCATTTCTAATGTTTTGACTACAAGAGTATCAAGAAAAAAGTAAAAAGTTGTTTTTTGCATGACGGACTCTTTCTAGAGCCATGCAGCATTATCTCAGCACAAAAAGTGCTCCTGTTCACAGTGCAGCTGCTAGCAACTCATCAACACTCCTTGTTTAAGAGCAGGTTACAATTAGAAGTCAAAATTTTAAAGCAACCTGAAATGTTGTTCTTCTAGTAAACTATGCAACTGGATTTGATTTCTGGCCAGACTCTCTCTTTGCTTCTGACATTGTTTACAAGACACATATTTAGTGCAGGTGGTACTCTCCTTAATTTCACTGAAGGTCAAGTGTACTTGTCATAATTGTATTTTTTGCACAGCTGAGAATTCAACTACTTCTGTAGACTGAAACCAGACATTGTTTCTGTGAAGGAAACACACAGCACTGAAGAGCCGGTCTTGAAATAAACAGAATGAAGTAATTTTTCACACTCTTTTCTCCTACTATCTCATCAAGATCACCAGCTCTGAGGTTGTTCTGTATCAGTGGAAACAGCCATTTAGGTAGTAACAGTTAGTGAACTTCACAATTCTTTATCTAGAAAAAGTGGTTTCAACTGTCTTGCTTTAGGTAGCTGCTATAAGTCTTTCAATACTGCAATTAGAGATAAGTTTGTATGTTTGTAACTGATTGATCTTAGAATGAGTTGCAAGTATAAAATCTATTAACACTTCAAAATTTGTCAAGTTTCTATTTTTAAGTACAGACAAAAGTCCCAAAAATGTAAACTAATGCCTTCTGCTTCTTGGAATGTCAGAATAATGTTTTTCAGAGAAGATTCACATAAAGCATATTCTCTGCAAATTCTAAACAGATTTGTTAGAATTGTTACATACCATAGTAAAGATACCGAAAAAAATAGCATGATAGGAATAGGACACTAATCTTGTGCATGGATTCATTTGCCATCATGAACATATGAACATTCCCCCACAGACAATTCAAAAAGTTCACCCTAAATATAAGAAATTATCCACTGAACCTGCATTTTCTGTGAATACACATTTCCCTCATCCTCCAACTTATGATCATTCCTAATGCCTTCACCGTAAATTTTACGTGAAGAAAGGAATATAAAACAACCATTCCCAAATTAAACTTGCTTTTAATTTTATTTTTCATGTTGAAATGAGACATAATGAAACATGAGGTGTCTCCTTCTGCAGTTCTTATATAATACTTTAGTTTTGCACAACACGTGGGGAGGGAGGGGAGAATTTCCTTCAAGTAAACAACTTCCGAATATATCATAGGAAGAAAGGAGAATACAGGTGCACCATCAGGGTCAGGGGAAAAAAAAAGAAGAAAAAAAACACCAACTAACTAATCAAAAAACCCCACATTCTCCTTGTGAAATACACTTGCTGGTGAGATGCTCCTCAGTCATCTCTTCTACTCCCTCCCAATCTGCTTCCTGAAACCACTCCACCTTGCATTAAAATTGTGATATTTCCCAGCAAAAGGGTGCACTCAGGATATAGAAGTTGGATCTAGTTGCTATAAATAGGAAGAGCTATTGAAGATAGTATGAGATTTGTGGGGTTTTTGTTGTTTTTGTTTTTCTGTTGTTTGGATTTTTTGTTTGTTTTACACAAAAGCATACATGCAGCTAAAATAGTGTCTGTGTGGAGCATTTTCAGAGATAAATATAGTTATTAAAAATCAGACAAAACAGATTAGGATTCCAAATCTGCATTTTCATTATTATCTGAAATAGCAAGTAAATCACCAACTTGCAATCTGAATAATCTCTCATAGTTTTCCCACTTGCAAAATTAGAGACAAGTTTGCTCAAAACACAAAATAGCATGCTAAAGAGAGCATTTACTCCCATGAAATTTCAGTGACTCAAAATATGGGATGTTGTTCCTTTCAATCTGTGAGATTCATCTGGCATTTTGCTTCTAGATCCAAACTAGAGGGATTAAGAAGTTTGTGCTGAAAAACAAGTTGAACTTTGTACAATACAAAGAAGTCTGGATTTTAAACAGGTCAAAGGAAACTGTGCATCAAGTTCATGAACATATTTCTTAGTTATGTAACAACTGGAGTTAGTTCCCCAACTAAGATGGCAACATGCATGTTCCCGTGTAGCCTGTTTTGTGGCAACTAGTTTAGCAGCCCTGAAACCAAATTAGGCTAATCCTCTAAGGCTTCTGTGGGTTAGGACACCATCATATGTTTTCAGCACACATAAAGATCCCTAGTAGAAAGAGAATGACACCTTGCATAAATAGATTACGAGAACGTAAAAGCCCTCAAATTCCAAGGGACTGCACTGAGTTCACAAACTTTTAGTTGTGTAAAGTCCTAGCTCTCTTCTTTGTTCTCCTCTGCTGTTTAAAGCACTGTGTGGTGCCTATGTCCTCTCTCTTTCTTCCCTTCTTTGGGATTTAGACAAAACAGCAAAGATTTCCTTCTGGAAGCCCTCAGGATTCACTGTGTGCTTTGGGCATTGTGAGGGGTGAGCAGACAGTCAAGAAAATTAGAGATTTTTTTTTTATGGGAGAAGAGGTTGTGGCTGTGGACTACAAGATCTTAATGAACTTCCCTTTTCTTGTTTTCCTTTCCTTCTTTTCTCATTAACTTTCAACAAAAGGAGGTGGTGAGCATAAAGATGACTAGAACCGTGCATCCCTTCTTGCCAAAGATTTATCATACAGTATTTTATATTTAGAAATTTCACTTGGCTGGCATTTCTCCTACTGCACAAATGTAAAATAAGTGAGGTTAACATAGCATGAAAGAGAAATGTGGGGGAGAAGACCTACTTTCAATTTTTCTGTTTGAAAACTCATACTTTATTTCATGACAAGCAATGAGATTCACTTAAAAAAAAAAAAGACATCTACATTGGAAGATATTGGGCATTCCTCATTATATGAGAATATTTCTGAATTAAGACCTTCTGTATTGTTTTCCATTTCCTTAAGAAGGCCTCAGATTGTACCAGCTGTCTAAACATATTTACTGTCTCTGCACTGCTGCAAGCCCACTGTAGTGGAATTTTCGTAAGGGTCAAAGGTAGCATAACTGGAGAGTTTTTGTTTTGGGTTTGTTTTTTAAGAGAAAAGAAGACAGCCATGCATTTTCTGCACACATAGTTATATAACTGTCTCATTGTAAAAGTATTTGTTAATCTTGTTTAGAGATGCAACCTGAGTGATTGCTAATTATTTGGCAAAATTTATTTGTCAAATGTAGTGCTACTTGCTTTTGACTTACCTGCTCTGTTTTTTGTTTTTTTTTAAAAAACCATTTTTTTTGGTTTGTGTGATACTAGTTGAGGCACAACAGCATACTCTCTCTCTCCCAATGTAGTTGGCAGGTTAATTTTATCATTACTTTTTTAAGTTAGGGGGAAAAAAATATTTTTCGTCAGATAATAGTGTCCACATCTGAAGCCAGGAGATGAAATGAGATCAGATCAAGCTTATCTAAATGCAGATAATCAATTACTAACTGTTCACTTGAATCAGTTGCTCAAAATTTGAAGGTTAATATCATTTATGAAATTGCTTTTTGGAGAATCCCTCCCCCATTCTCCAGGAAAGACATCTGGCTAGCACTGAATGGAGTTTAGTGTTTGAACATCCCATCTGGTTTCATCATGTTAACACACGATTCCAAGTCATTCAAGAAGTATGAACAATGGATATTGTATTCCATATACTGCCATGTGGATTTAATCTTTAAGAGATGGTGGCACTGTACAACTCAACCTTTTAGTAGAAAGTCAAAACATCTCATGTACAGAAAACATTTCCCATAGCCTCAGAAAAATCTTGAATATTATCCTTCTCTAAAAGCAATAAGCCTAAGATGCCTCACTTCTATAGATAGCATTCCCATTCTCACTCATCGTATCTTGATAAGTCAAGAATACAATTCCTAAACTTAGCATAGAAAAGTGACACTATGACAGACTTGCACATAAGTTCATGGGAATACTAATTATTTTAATCCTCAAATTATCTCCATATTGCTTAAAAACAAATGTTGAAATTTGCTATAAAGCAAATGGAAGTTGGGCACTTTTGCTATCCACAGATGATAAATCTACATTTAACCAAGATGAAAAAAATTTATGGTCTCTCTTAAAAAAGTGTTCTCTTCAACATACCAGTACTAATCTGGCACAGCGTCAGTGATGTTGAAAAGAATGTCTCATTTCTCTCTCTTCTTGAATAAAAACTTAAATTTCAATTAATATTTCTTATTCAAACAGTTTTTACACATTTATTTCTTCATAATAAATCACCCATAGTCCTGTAACACTGATCTTAACAAATATTTTCTGTATTTATTAAAGCATCCCTAGTAGGAGCAAATATTCAATAAGTGGCTTGCTCTGAAAAGTTAATAAAACTAATTTCAGACAGAAAGAGATTCACGGAAACTTCAGAAGCAAGCAGGTATTTAAATATTTAACTGTCCTTTAGGCAGCCTAATAAAATTAGATTGCTTCATTTGTTCACTTGGTCAAGAAAATGGGTTTTACCTGCTAGGGCAAGAAGATGGGCAAGCAAATACAGACATTTGGGAGAAAAAAACATCTTTTTAGTGAAATGAAGCAAGGCAAACATGCTTGAAAATTTACACAGCATGTGGTCACATCATTTTTAAATCACTTCTCTGAATCGCAACTCGTTTTATTTTTGGAGGTAAGATCCTAAGATACGTGATTTCTCATCGGAAATCCCTGGAAATGGACCAGAAAGAAGGACTAGCTCATCCTCAAAACTGTGAAACAAGAACGAGAGCTGTGTAAGACAACAGATTTGGCTGATGAGAAAAGACAAAGAGAATTCAGTGGAGGATAAAGGAGATTAAGTTACACCATCCAACATTTTGTGAACTCTGTTGAAAAGTATCCTTCTTTTAGTGTCATCACAATTACCAGCCAGCACAGAGTGAAGTGAGCTAGATAAAAGTGAGTGAGAAAAGTAACATGGATCATGTAACAGCAGGATTTTCATGCCAACATCTAAATAAGAAGTATTTAAGAGGATATTGATGATGCTTAAAAGATCGCTCGTGATCTTGGGATATTTTTTTACCTCATGATTTTTTAGTTGATAAAACCTATCTAGAGGATCAGGGCTACTGTATTTGGAAGCTGAAGGGGCAAAGGAAGAAAATGCAAATGCTCCGATTTGCTTTATGGACATTATTGACTTGTGAGACGGCACTGGATGAGTTGACGGCAAAGTTGGGTTGAAGTTTAGCTGTATCATTTGGAAATTTCCTTCAAAACTGGTAGAGATCATATCAATTGTTAAATTAATTGATTACAAGTATTCAAGTGTCACCCCACAGCTGATTACAGCTAAGAAGTTACTGAACTCCTTAGATCATGAAAAGAACTAGAAAATACAAGATTAGAATGCAGATGATACAACTTTGCTGTTCTTAATATAGTTTCTTCCTATAATCTCTAATAATTTAATCAATCTATTAGTGACTGTTCATTTATGACCATCTGATTTTACCAAACTAAAAGGGAACCGCTTTATTCACTTTGTAATATTTTCAGCTCTTTTCAAATAATTCTGGTTGAGTACTCACATTCAGTACAGATTTACGCAAGCTATCTCAGACATGTGAGAAAGTCCTGAGTCTAATTCAGATACTCTGTCCACAATGACATAGCTTTTGAGTTATTGAGACCTATTCCTTCAGTTCCTTATGTTGGCAGGTACAAAGTCTCCAAAATACACAATACTTTACTGTCTGTTATTATTAACAGTAAATGTTAGGAACCTCCCTCAATCATCTGTAGCACCTGAATTACTGCAAACACTCCTCATACACTAAAAAGAAAAAGGGGCAGCAGAACTGAAGTACTAAGCCTAGTCTGTCTGAAAGCACTTCAAAAAAAATCTTAGATTTCTGTAGTATTTTAAGACAGGAAGAATATGCTAGATCCTCGCTTAAAAACCTATAAAAACAAACAAAAAAACAGGATTTAGAGAGTTAGTTAAACCTTATTGGTTCCATATACACATTTTGAGCAACTTGACATCTCTTCTTACCATCACAACGTTTGATTTCTCACACAAGATCTAGAGTTACAGCTGGTTCTATTCATGACTGGTTTTGCTTAAGATCATAGTGGAAAAGACCTCTCAGATCATCTAGTCCAACCGTCTACCCATCACCAATGTGCCCACAAAACCATGTCCCTATGTGCCAGATCTACACCTTTCTTGAACACCTCTGAGGGATGGTGAGACCACCACTTCCCCAGGCAGCCTGTTCCAGTACTTGACTACTGTTTTGGAGAAGAAATTTTTGCTAATATCCAACTGGAACCTCCCCTGGCACAACTTGAGGCCATTACCTCTCATCCTATCTCTAGTTACCTGGGAGAAGAGACCATCCCCTACCTTGCTATAATCTTTTTTTCAAGTAGATGTAAAGAGTGATGAGGTCTCCCCTGAGCCTTCTCTTGTCCAGACTAAACAACCCCAATTCTCTCAGCTGCTCCTCAGAAGACTTGTGCTCCAGACCCTCCACCAGTTTCGTTGCCCATCTTTGGACGTGCTCCAGTGCCGCCTCAATGTCTTTCTTGTAGCGAGGGGCCCAAAACTGAACACAGTACCCAAGAATACTCAGGGTGCATCCTCACCAGTGCCAAGTACAGGGGAACAATCACTTTCGTAGACCTGCTGGCTACGCTATTTCTCATAAAAACCAGGATGCCACAAGAGAAACACAAAGATGTAGCATGTAACCAAAAGTGAAAGGCTGCCCTAATCTGAAGATTTGCAAGGGCAGTCTGAGCTCTGAGTTGGACTTCATTATCTGCAAATCATGGCTAGCCATATGGGGGGCTCCAAGTGTGTTGTGATCCAAATTATTAAATTAAATCTCTTCTCAATTAATGTAACTAAGACATCTATGCACAGCAGACATTTGAAATCTCAGTCTCTTCCCCTTGCTAATACAATCTTGTTTTCCCCAGATAAATGGCAAGCTGCCAATTAGGGAAGTACACATGTTGCAATGCAAAGGAAAATAAGTAGATATGTCTGTATGTATAACTACAAGTCAGAGCATTGTCTGGTGCAGCTGGAGTGAAGAACACTCCAAAAAAGCTAATTACAACTCCAGCCTTTATTATTATTATAAGCTGAAGCCTTTGTGAGCTAGAGTTACATTCTTCACTACATCTTCTTACTTGTATTTAAGTTTTCCTTTCTTTTTCTACTTCCCCAATTCAAACCCTTGAAAATAAAGCCACGTCAAAGACGTTAAAGAAAAAAATTATAACAAGGCAATTTATCAAACCATAGAACAAAGTAGAGAAATCTCTTCATTCTTTGTTATCTCTACAGAAGAGCCTTTTAGCTGCATTTAGTTCTACATAGAACAAAACCAATATAGACACCAGAGTTATACTGAAATATCTACAAAACAAAACCTATTAGTACTGATTGAAACATTTTTATAAAGCTTCCTTTCCTCTTAAGTGAGGAAAGAACAAGCTGCTGGGGAAGCCAGCGGGTGACCCACAGTCCGGTTACAGATTCAGAGCCGTATAAGATGAGAAACTCCCTTCTGTTCACTCCCTGACTGTTGCACTGTGGGAAAATATTAAACTTGCTTCACTTTGTTCAATCTAATGTAAAACAAAGGTAATAGAGAATATTTCAGATGCTGCAATACATTAACATTGAAATCTACACAACTCTATACGGTATATCATAGACATACAGCCATGTATCTATCTCAAAATCTGGCAGCAGTAATCCGATCAGTATACTGAAGAAAAAATAGAAAATTAACAAAATTAAAAATGCCTGTATGTTCTCTCTTCCTCTGTCCTTTCTGTCCAGGTACTGAAAATATCTTGATCATCTACAAGGCCACTATATTTGTTGAACTTGCTAAAATAAAAATACAAGCATAATTATTTTTTATTCATCCTCCTCTCTAGTTAAAAATGAGAGACTTAGAGTAACTAAATTCTGTGGGCTCTGTAATCCCTACATGACTGTGCTGCATGCTCTCCTCATGAAAAGCTTGGCGTCTTCTTGTGGCACACAGCTCAACGTAAGCTGCTTTGCCGTAATTCATAGATCACTCTTGGACAGGAGCATTGCCATTTTTCATTTGCAAGAGCAACTATATGAAGTGATAGAACTTTCAGAAATGGAAAAATGTGCCCTACTTTCAACTTAACGGAAAGTGGCATTTCATCTTATAGCCTTGCCAGTGCTCTTGTTAGTAATGTGATGTGATGTGTCATGTAGGTTGAAGTGAAGTTGTTTGCCTCAAGGATCAAGTGCCACTTCTCACCAGAAACGTAAGAAGATTTCACTTCATGTTTGACTTCTAATTCGCAAGTAGTGCTGCCTTTGAATATTAACTTTTCTGTCAAGCTGGAAAATAGTGATTCATGAAGTTGCGCTTTAAGTGAAGTTGCACCATTTGTTATGAAAACTTCTTTGGAAAATATTTCTAAGGATTAAAAGGGGAATTTTTATTCAAAAACATATATACTGACTCCAAAATAGCCCCTTCCCATCCAGTAGTAAGTCAACACTTTAGACAGATCTCTTCATTCTTCTTAATTTTCACTGAAATTTAATGTGGAACAGAACAAGTTTTGAACTCTAGAAATGTTGTGGGCTGGAAAAAGTGAGTTTTCTGCTTACCTATGGTCATAAAAATATTTATCAGTTTCCCAGTTAAAAAATAGCAGTGAATGGTATACAGTGATTCATTTCTGTACATGAAGGACTTTATACAAATCAGGAAACAAGCATTTGGTGGTCACTTGTATTCAACACACTGAAACATATTACTCTATGTCACCCTCGGGCAGGCACAACAGTGTTGCCTCCTATTAAGTTTAATGTTTAATCTGATGGACCAGAAGTAACTCAAAGTTGCTTTTACCAAAAATTTCAAACATATGGATAACTAACAACCCAAGATAGAATTAAATGGACACTTCGTGGGAACCTTTTGCAAGATATCTTACATACAATACTACCATGCATAATTTCTATTAAAAAGGTGTTTGCCTGTTTTGGACATGTGCAACTACTTATGCCAACTTTTCAAATCAAAGATCCAGTAAAACCAGTTAATAAAAACATAATAATGCCCTAACAAGTCTTTGAGATTAAGTTGTTAGCTTTAATAATACAACTATCACATCCCTATCCACACCAACTTTTTATATGTTTTATATATAAAGAATTGCAATTGTTTGAAGGAGAGCTAATCAGCCCAAGAAGAGGAGAAGAAAAGAAATGAGTCAGCTCTGTGTCTAAAATAATTCTGCTGCAGCCAGAAAATTTTGCCATCACCAAATAAGTGACACGTGGAGCAAACTAGACAAGATCTTCTCAGCCTCTGATTATGATTAGAACTAAGTACTTAACAAAGGGCACTCAACAACCTTTTCCTAGGTCTTTGAAGCCTCCATCATTATAGATAACAAGGCTCAAGAAAGACTATTGTTGTTGTAAAGCATCTTCAACAATTAGTGAAGTTATAGCAGGCTGCCATTTTCCAAGTCATGGAACTGTGCTGTTTGGATGTCAGGCATCTCAGTGGACTTCTCTTGGGGGAAACCCCCAAGCTTCACAGGAATTTAGCAGAATAGCCTAGTCATCACCATAGCCTTCACCTTCAATTTTAGATCTTTTGTAAGAAAGCTAGGCATACCCTTCAAATAAAAACTGGGGACTGTTTAAAAGGATCTGTAGAGACTGATCTCTTTGAGGTGTGAAAGAGAATATTTTTAAGAATTACAAATCCCGTATGGACATTCTGACCTATCTTGATATTTAGGACAGTTCCTTTGAAAGAAATTGCTCACTCTGAATCGTGTAGTGGACTTGCTTCTGTTGGTCTTTGACACTAGCAAGATGCCACAGAAGATTTAAAAAATACTAGTTATTAGAATATCCAAAAAAATAATATTATCCAAAAGATATAACTATTTCTTTACAAGGACAAAGCACTTATTACCATGTTTGAAAAGGGAGCTATACAAATATTTAACAAATATATATTCCACTGTGCAAGTCAAATGACCATGCAAGTCAATGATATGATGCTGTGCTCATCTACAATAGGTGAAGATTGACTAAAGTTTCTTCTGGGCACAAAGTTGATTTGTGGTAAAGCTCATCAACATTTGACATCTTTAGAGGGGGAAGAAAACAACTTGAAATATACCCACTACTCCTTACATACTTGAAATCATTCTGGAAATCTAGATAGTTGATAGCTATGGATTTCTTTTTATGGCATGGACTTTTGTTGAGAGGTTTCTATGCACAATAAAGCAAAAGGATCACTATAATAATTTTGAAGAGAATATCCCTAAAGAAATATAACTATTTAAGAAAAATGCTATAAAAATTCAATCATATTGAAGTAACAACAGGAACAGAGGGCAAGCTTCAGTTAACTAAGAACTACTTGTAATTCTGGAGAGAAGTTTTGTCTGGAAGCACGCAAATGTGAAGTCAGAGTGTTCTGCAATGCTAGAGCTCAGTAAGTCTTGTGAAATGCAGTGTTTTCACTAGAAACAGAATTAAGACTTTTTTTCTAGTTAATAAAATAAAAATGGACTTGTTAAGACCTCTTCAATGAGCCAACATATCTCCACAGTGGGCTACAGTATCTGCAGCACCAGTAACATTTGCCAGGGTGTGTGCTGTTATACCACGGTTATCAGAGCAACTTATGGAGGAGAAACAGGGCCAGAGGCCAAATTCTTTCAGACAACTAAGAATCAGTGTGTGCCTGCAGTACTTCCTCCCTCTACCCTCCCCCCACCCCAACTGTGCTCTTACTGCAGCAGGTGAAGAGCAAATTTGCATTCTGGAAGTGAAACAAGATGAACAAGAATCACTGAAAAGCATTTCAAGTTCTAACTTGAAGGCATGTAGAATTAACACAGTCATGTCCATATATGCTAATTTCATTAGTAAAATGAAAGTATTAGACACAATACTGCTCTGAAGTAGGACTTACTACACACACCAAAATATTATTTGACAGACTGCAAAGGAAATTATTTACTAAAAAGCTTCTTGTTGAATAGTGTGATTTATGTACTCGTGAAACAGGTTTGGCCCTATCAATCCCAGGTCCTATACTAACTCTGCTCAAGTTGCCTTGAGTAACCTGCAGAGCTTGGCAAAAAGAAAAAGCATAAAATCTGTGATTTTCTTATTTAATAAAACATGCTTCCTGTATCATAAATGAAGGCTTCTACTACACCTGTATTAAGTATACAAGCTAGTAAAGGATGGCAACTTGCGAAAAAAAACCCAGGAAATGCTGGCTATTTACAGAAGAGAATAGAACCTGCTGTTTGTGAGATTGGAGATTGTTCTTTTATTCAGAAAAAAAGCAGTGGAAGAAGAAAGCATTCTTGACCTTTATTCTGTCTCCCTAGATGCTTTACTATAAAAATAAAATAGAAACTCACTTATTAGCTGGTCATGTCATATTTGATTTGCCATTGTGAAATAATGTTTCTGAAAAGGAGCAGGCCAAGGCAGTTATAAAAGCTTCTAAGAGAAGATTTAAGCAAACAGAAGTCCAGTTTCATCATTGCATACTCCCATCTCCTGGCTTTTCCAAAAATAGATGTTTAAAGAACATCATAGATGTTGAACATAGATGTTGAACATAGATGTTGAACATAGATTTGATGAGTCTGAGCTTAAACTAGTCAAACCAAGAAGTAATAAATGGAGCAAGTATTCCATTACTTCTCTGATGCCTAAAGAAAATGCATCTTCTTACTATGCTTTATTACCTCTTCCTCTGGTTGACAGCGATGCAGATCAGTTTTTGTCTCTCTGATGGTTAAGTAGGAGTAACAAGAAAATTTGCTTCTAACTTGTTGTATGTAAAGCAAAAGCCTTTCCTTCCAAAATCAGCACTTGGAGTATATGTCTGAGCAAGAAGTACTGGTCTTGTTTGTGTTTCTTTTATTTTTTCCCCTCTCTCTCACTCACTTCATAGTCAACATTACTTCTGTCATGGTAGAGTTCAGTGAGGATTCCTGGGGCATTGCCCATCTTCACCATTCCCTTCAAGGATGTAAGACAGGGAAAGTTTTCAGAGGCCTGGAGAGCTCCTTCACACAATTGTGTGAACTTTCCAATAGTAGTCATGATAAAAGTAAAATTTCAGGCTAATTCTTTAAGTCAGTCCATCTGTGTGCATCTACTTTCACAGTAATTCTACAGTATTCTCATTTATATAAACATTATTTCATTTAAAAGGAGGATGAATTAGAATATCATCTTTAAATTGTGTGCCAGAATTAGGTTAGTGATTAAAAGAAGTGGAGCTTTCCAATTTCTGTGAATTAAAAAAATTTTGCAAAACAGTTTATGTCCTAATAGGATAAATAAACCCTTGAAATAGTTAAATAATTGTCTGGAATGTGATTAGAAACTTTACAATCGCTCTCAACTTTGAATCTCATTTTCCTTTAATTTTATTCTAGTTAGTTGGGATTTTCTGTTTGTTGTTTTATTTCTAAAGACCCTACCTTTGAATCAGAAATAAAATTCTCTTTACCCTTGAGTAAATTAGACAAATGAAAATATTTTAAAATGGTGGAAAAGGAACACATCAGGTCCGATCACACGCGCAAGAATACACTCAAAGTTCTTTAAAATCTTAGAGGACAAAAAGAAATACTGTGTTAAAAGCTGTGGTATAATCAGGGTACCTACAAGCTACTTTAAACCTTGCTACTTTAACAGAATGAGCTTTAGATAATATCCTATAAAAAAGAAATCTGCCTTCATCCCTTTAGGAAAAAGAGCACTATTGCATCAGGTGGTACTTCCAAGTACTGTACAAAATAAACAGGAAATCTAGTGAATAGCCTGGAAACTGCTAGTTCTCAAGGAAGTTACACTTGGAAACTACCTATCTATGGGTTTAAGATAACAGAATTCTGCTACCAATATCTGGTATCTCTTAGATAAAAGTGGACCTACACCAGAAGCCATATTGTATACTATCCTACAGTACAGTACAATAGCTAATTGTGAAATAAGCATTTGATCAATCTGCGCATTAAGCACCAGTGATGTGTTGCTGCAGTGATGTGTACAATCATCTTAAAACTCAAATAATTTGAACAGTCCGGTGGTAGATCACCAATCTAAAATAAACATCCTACACATGAAAATTGTCTCCTTAGGCATGCAAAAGTCACATCAAAAGCTGAATATAAAGATTATACTCAATGTAAAAATGTCCTTGAAATGTGCAATTGAAGATGTTCAAATTGTTTACTAAAAAGGTTTACATGTTATTTTCTCTGTAATTAGAGAAAATTCTGAACTTAGGTCTATTATGTGCAGCATATGAACATCTGATTTCAAAAGGTCCAAAATAAATGAAATAAATTTGCTCAATTTTCTTCAAAGTTTTTCTTTGTGAGATCACTTTTCTTGTGGTAAAGAAGCCTCTTGTCCACAATAAACTTCCCTCAGGAACTGCACTAAATATTACAGTTATTATTAAAAAACTTAACTTAGTAGTTTATAAACTATAGCTTAGTACTTTGTAGTACCTGAGGTATGTAGTTACACCCTGAAAATATCCTTTCCCCAGTTGCCTTTTGATTTTTTTCTATTACAATTGTCATTTGAGACATTTATTTGCACTGAGACACCAAGCACTTGAATCAAGTAGCACCACATTCCCTAGGCTGTCTCATTGAAAAGCCATAAGTCTAGCTGGATATTGGCATGCATGATTCACGATGACAGAACGCAGTGCTCAGTGTTTAACGGGAGGGAAATGCATTTAGAAAATAACAGAAGTCCAGTAGCAAAATATGGAATTATATAAACTCATCAAGTCAAATGGAAAAAGGCTATGCTTCAAGTTAGACATGTGCTCAGATGTCTCATTTAATCAGGCATTAAAGAGAGTATCTGCAGTAAATATTTTAACCTGTGAAGGTAGTGCAAGCACCAACGTAAATACTGCATCTTCTCTTTGGGTGTGTTGCTTTCATAGTATTAACTACCATCAGTGGAGGAAAAAAAAAAAAAAAAAACTATCAACCAAAATTACAGGATACATTGTTGGGATATCTTCTTTGAATGCCTTGTGGAAGGCCTGTTTAGTATTCACTGCCATGCTCCTGTACAGCAACGGCTGTTAATCTTCTAAAATGTAAAGGAAAGGAAAAACATTAGCTCTACAAACAGGCTTATTTTGGCCTACCTTGTCATTTTTAGTATATGAGCTGTTGGACTTCCTACAGAGAAAAAATAATTCTAACAGTTAACTGTAAATTAAATAGCTAAAGTAGGAATTCACTGTCTAGTGTGACTGAAAAAAATAGTGAAATAAATGCACTTTTCTTCTCTTTTCAAGGTCAGCATTAAGATGCCACACAGATTGTATCACACAGTTGTATCACATCACAGACATGATCAACAATTAACCCCTTAATTCAACAAGCTCGGACTTAAGGTCCAGCACAAACGTGGTGTTAAATGTACTTTCCAGTGCTTCTGAATGTTGCATGCATTCATGACTGCTCCTCTAGGAAACCAACCTTCCCCTCCATGAGTAATCCAAAAACCAAAGCCAGTCATAAGCACGACAGGCAGAGCAAGACTGAATTTTTGTCATTGCAATGCGGAGCTGCTGAAATGACCTTAACTGCTCAGTGTGATAACTAGCACTGTTCTGGTTTTACACTGGTACAGAAGAGATGAGGATGTAATTCCCCTTTTGTTGTTTAACTGATTTTAGCAAGAGGAACTGGAAGGGGAGTGGGAGGAGGGAAGGGTTTCCAGCTACTTTCTGAAAATACATCTTTGAAGGGAAAATACAATCTTACAAAAGGAAGACAAAATAACTTTTCCTCAAGTTTCCTTTCCTTTCTTATCTTCCTAAAATAAATATATACAATTTGTTCCCGGAAGTGTCTGAAATGCCTTCTGGTAGCTTTTAAATAAACATGAAAATCTCCTTCAAAGAGTTCAAAGAGTTTCAAATAATGACAGGGTCTTTTTTTCCTGGACTATAACATAGATGTAAACAGAAAGGTCAGGAATCACTCCCAATAATTAAAATGCATTATCGTTACTTTTGCACTTTTAGTCTGCTATCACATAACTGAATTAGGCTTGAGCAAAGCTCTAACGTGCTTCCACAGTAATCTTTTCCTGTGCGCTAATACCAACAGACCTCAGCTACATTTCTCAGCTGGGGAAAATGTTTCTGGGTCCACGTTGCTATTGCTGTTTCATTTGTTAGCAAAGCCTTATTTACTTGCTTCCTGTTATTAATTATGGGAAACGGGATCTCTTCAAACTGTAGGAGAGGCTCTTTCAACTGCTGTCTAGACTTTTCAAGACAAAATATTGACGAGCCCTTTAATGTTTGTGCAGAGACACAAGCTAAGCGAGAAAAACATCGTTACCTCTAACAGCTTAAGGCTCCTTATCACACATTCACACACAAAAAAAATCCTTTAAATCACTTGGGCTCACATTCTTATTGTTAGTCACTGAAGTAAGGTTTTCTTTCATAGTTGGATACTTTCTTCATCTGTCACACTGATTAATTAACAGCTCACAGTATGAGCCCTGAGCTTAAATAGCCTACTGAAATGAGGAGAGATCAACATTAATATTCCATAAAAAGCTAAGGAGGAAAAATGCTTTCTTTAATATGAAGGGACCCGTCTTATAATAATAATAATAAAATTAACTAATTTCTGTTTGATCATGTTACACAGGATGATGAAAGTGCATGGCCTATGAAGGAAAACTGCAGTGGAGAATTAGGACAAATGTTAGAGAAGACAAAATGTTGTAAATTAAGCTGTTGGTTGGAAACAACTAGGTCTTGAACAGCAGGGAAATAATTTTCTTCCCCCCTAAAGAAAGCCAAGTTATCAGCACAAAAACCAAGCCTATAAGCACAGTAACATCGCCTGTACGCATACATGGGAAAAAGGCATGCAATTACGCAAAATGGAAGTTTTCTTAAACGTATAGCTGATTTAAGCTAAAACATTTGTAGTTTCTCCCCCTATGGACACCTTCTCCAAACTGTTATGGTCTGGCAATTATTTCAAGAGCTTTACTTTCAACAACTACAAGCTCTCCCCCTTTCCTAAGCCCCTCTAGTACTGCTGAGCAGACAAAAAATTACAGATGCAAGAAAAGCTGACAAATGACTGCAAGGCCCCTCCTCTCCAGTGCCTCGACAGACGAAGCTCCTGCCAAAACATGCCTGAAAGCTAGCGAGGAGACAAAGACACAAAGATCCCATTTTCTCGGGTAAACGGGTTTTCGCATGGAAGCTACCAAAAGAGAATAAGGGTAGCAGCTCATCGGCACGTGTCATTCCAAAATCAGAGCAGGAATGTGCATTTAAAGAGAAAATGAAATTATAGTTGATTATTCAGTCAGGTCGAATGCTGTTTAACACACAGCTCTTTTTAAACTGCAAAATGCCATGAGAGGTGGGAGAGAGGAAGCTTCCATAAAGCTGGAAAAACATTTTCAGTTGTGGAGAACTTCCAGTTCAACAAGATCCAGACTAAGACTTCACTGCTGCTGCTCTAAATCATCTCTTGATAAAGTTGTAGTATGCATGCAACCAAAACAAAGTAAACTCAGCCTTTTTAGATCAAATCCATTTGGATGTGTTTACTATTAAAAGATTCTTCCCCCAGGGTGCCATTAATAAAGTTGCAATGAGTTTAAAACCCTGGCACCTAAGCACTTCCAAGTTTGCAAGCTTTTCATCGTAAGTTTACTACTTTTGGCTTGTTCCACTATCGTGACTGGCACTCATCACTGAGCTGGAACTGCCTGTGAGCAGGGAGAACAGCAGCAATGGGAATGGAGACAAGCTGAGGAGGGGAAGAAAAAAAAAAAAA
>WBMW01002239.1:2116226-2166696 GCA_013396635.1 Penelope pileata
AAAAAAAAAAAGAGGAAGAACAACTTTTTAAACTATTCAGGAAGTTGGGAAAGAGTGCAACTGAGGGTGGGAAAACTTTGAGTGAGACTATTTGAGTTTCTCATTAATTTAAAAATGAAAAGGATGTTTACAATAATGGCGTGTAAAATTAAAAGCTATCAGTTATTTTAAGCATAGTCCCAATCCATCAGGATTCAGTGGCAAAATGAGCTGCTATTGAAGATAACATGAGCTCCCACCAGACTGGGAATTTGTGAAATAGAGGTGTAAAATGGAGGCTTCATCACTGGTAAGGTTTACAGAATGCACACAGACCTGATAATTACTTTACTGTTCATCAACATGTAGCATTCCTACAGGTCTCTGCTTAAAGCAACCTTTTTTTTTTTTTTTCTTTTTTTCCTCCATGTGAGGCTGCTTCTACACAAATGGCAGCAGAGGCACCCAAATTGAACCAACGGCTTATAGTCTCTCAGCAGAAACATTACCACAGTATTAAAAGAATTACATAATGAGAAGACTAAAATGTGATTAATGCCCTGACTTGACGGGTTTGCAATTGAGGACAGAACACAATTGCTGCAAGCCCTCTACCAGATGCTATGCAGCTGTGCTGCCCCCGGGCTGCAAGCTGGTCCCACTCCTGCATCCAAGGTGCTGCAGGAAGCCCTGCAGGCAGCAAGCCCAGCTCTCCACCCTCTGCTTACCCTCACATCCCCTTCCTTCAGCCCAGCCTTACACTGTGTCATTTCCTCTGACCACCTAAGACCCAGGCCATAAAGATGTGGCACAGCTCTCACTCAACACGTGCTGCCCCACTGACATCTACTCTCCTGCCTGCTTCTTAAGACTGCTCTGATGATAAGCTTTATGAAAGAAAAGGCTGGTAATCCTTTGGCTAACCAAACCACGCAAGGGTATCAATGCTGGTCACTATACATAGATTGGGATAAATGAGGAACAATATAAGAAAACACAAAGACTATCCTGAAAAAGAAACCCTAATTCTCCTTATTCCATCTGAGCTGAATGGTGAATGCAAGAAGACTTTGAACATGTTGAATTGTTACTATATATTTTTCATTAATTTTTTTCACATCCTTCTGGCTGATCCCACTATTTTCTCACTTGCTAAGTCCAGACATTTTCTAAGCCTTCCTAGCCAGACAGTGTATACATGCTGTTTGTTCTTCCTTTGCAGCTTACCATCCAACCATCACTGATCTCTTCATCTCATGTTCCTGTTGCCACAAAATCATCTCATCTGCTCAGATAAAGTGCCACAGCAAGGGCAGCATTTCTATCCTTCATCACTTAGGTCTCCATTCTCCACCAGACCCAAATCCTCAGCATGTTTTTGATTCCTATGTTACCCTTTTTCCCCTAACAAGACATCTGCTCTCATGCTAGCAGTGTTTACTTCCATGGTTATCTCCTCAAACTGGTACCTTCCTCTTCATCTCAAGAGAGGCTTAGAAACAGCTGTATTAGCCCCTAATGTCCTATTAAATCTACACAAACTTCCAGCAAAGCCAGCAAAATCCAGCCTGGTATCAGTCAGGGAGCTGGCAGACTGAAACCAGTGCCGAGCAAGCTGCCTTGATCTTTTTCCTTGTGCCTACATCAAATACCAGCTACTGCCAGCTGCAAGTGCTTGGGTAGGAATAGTTACCCTACTTTGTGTTCGCATAGTATCTAGCACAAAGGGATCCTAGTGTTGACCGACTGCAGAGATGTGAAAGTCTGTATCTACCAATTTGATCCTCTTATTGATGCAGTTACTGGCTAAGGGAAAGACACAAAGGATGAAATAAGAAACAAGACGATTTCTGAACAGAAAGTTACAAACATGCTTTCTCTAATAGAGCTGGTAAACATTCTTCAGTCTAACATTACAAAAGAATCTTGAGAGAAAAATCTGAAGTCATATCAAATTACAGAAACACCACAGCAGTTGAAAAATATCCCTTGATTTCACATAATACGCTTGTCTTTTCCCCCACTCAGCTAACATTATTTCTACTTCAATGATTTAAAGATTACTTAAGATTAAATTCTAGAATTATTTCAAACTATAAAAGCTGTTGGAAGTCAAAATGAAATCTTGCATCTTTGCCTTATGCCTGTCATTGCAGCTGAGTTCATTTTAATGACTACATGTCCAGGCAATATGCGGCACAGACTCTGAAAAAGAAAGAGACTGTGTTTTAGTTGGCTTTAGTAAATATAGACATTCAGCATAAGACTTATTAGCATTAAGGGGCATTATGTAATTAAAGCACTGTGTTTTAATTCCCTGAAGAGTGGTGTCCTTCTTGTTTTTGTTTATTGTTGTGTTTTTTGTTTGTTTTTACATGTTCTATAAATGTGAGATTTTGGAAAGCTGTTAGGAGATTTCAACCTTGCATGTTTTGCCATTGACTGGTAACATTGTTGGTGTTGCTACACTCAAGATGGATCTGAAATTCTCAAAATGCCTTCTATAAAACTGCACAAAGTTTAATACTACAAGTCTTTTTAAGCATACACTGTATAATTATAGTATTTTGCAAGACCACAAACTCTTCAAAAAGGGATCCTTAGACCATTCAGAAGTTTAGATTTGAAAAAAAAAATCCTTTCAAATTTGATACACCATACTCAATACTTAAGTCATTCACGAGTCCAATTTAATAAGCAAGTGGCTTTAACAAAGAACTTGAATATTTGTTACTTGAGCTTGGCATTTTCAAACTTTAATGCTAAGAATTAGAAGGCTTTGAGAATCCCATCACCTAACTCACAGTACTTGAAAGACAGGGGATAATCAATTACATAGTTCCTTGGGAGCCTTGGAATATTGCAAGCTAAGGATGCAACAATTTTCAGAGCTACTGAAAAATGAGTTTTTTTGCAGATTTCTTCCAGGTTGGTGCATGGTACCATAAAAGATCAGACTATTACCTAGACCTGTATTTTTAAGTATTTAAGTAGGATTTATTTATTCATGACAGGAAATGAAATGTAAGCTTCGCTATGGCAAAAGAGCTATGCACAAAAGTTTAGCATTCAAGTTTTCAGAGAAGGATCTTATGAACGCTTACCTGCAGCACTGAAAAATCCACCTACAAGTCATTTTCTGTCAAATTTTTGTTTTGTATTTCTGACTAATCTCACAAAAATAGCATGAAACAAGATGCCACAGACCTACTTTTTGTGATATTTAAACTATTGAAAATATAAGATTTACAGTATTATTTTTCAGTTTAATGTTCTGAGCAATTTATTTTCACTCAGAGCAAACTTGTAACACAATGTACTTCACCTGAAAATCCAAAAGAGAGAATTAGTTTAAAAATACTGCCAGACCTCTACAGCAGAACTAGGTATTTTCCTTTGGGTAACGTCAAGACCAACTGATCTATTGAGCATGTTCTGAGCTATCACTCTAAATGTTTTATTTCTTTGTTTTCTAGACAAATCATCTCTGATCTACAGACAAGCAAATGAAGTGAGCTGAGGGCTATTTAACTACCGCCTTCTGTGCCAGTTCCCCAGAAGTCAATGAGGCATAATATCGGGTCTCCAAGGTACATCCCAGAGACTATTTGATCATGCTGTACAATTAGCAAATGATTAAAACAAGCTGTTTTCCTCAATTATATTAAGATACTTGCAGCAGTGAAAGCCACTGCACTCTATGGTAGAGTGTACCTCTCTGAACCAATGATGTGTACTAGCACTTTATAACAGCACGTCACCTGAGTCAAACGATCCGGCAGCACAGCGATCTCAGGCACAAGGAAGAGACTATTACAAAACTCTTCCCATCTTACTTGGGCAAATCCAGTAAGAACACCCGAGCTACAGAACACACAAAAGTAATTGAACACTAGTTTTCATCACAGGCATTTTATGAATTTCAAGCCACACCTGTAAGCCTTTCACAAAAGGAATCAACAAGAGTGTAGAGTCAGATGGGTTTAAACAGATGGGTTTGAAGTGTTTAAACTTTTCTTCTAATAAGAATAATTACCCAGATAAATGATGCCTTCTAATAGGGCACATGAAAATTTCAGTTACAGAAATTATTATTCTAGGTATTATGTGCTATTTTATGTTCCCAGCAGGATGTTTTTCATCTCACCAGGAGTTTCCAAGGCTGTTTAGTGTTTCTGTGTATGCAAAATGTACTTAAGGGCTCCCAAAAAGATCTCCTAATTAAAAAAGCCTAGTAAAGTGGTCAGACAGACTGGAACTTCAGTGTTATAGGTAAGAGGAATGAAATGAAGGCTTGGAAACTATAATTTCTCTTTCTGTGGTAGCAGCAGAAGCGGCTGTTGTAGACTGGGCAAATTAAACATGTGGCTGGCTAAGCCAACAGTCTGGAAACAAGACATTGCAAAAACATAGCAGTAAGTCATTTGCACCCCACTTTTAAAAAGCCAAAAGTGCTGACCATTTCTTTTTCTCCCTCTCTTCCTGTTTTTCTCAACTGTCACAAATATCCTCCATTTGGTATCCTTCCAGCCCTTGCTTACCAGTTCTAATTTCCCACCCCCGTCTCAGGGAGTTAATAATTCCTGGGTCTTTGGACAAGTGCTTCATCATCATAGTGGGAGTTGTCAGTTAACAAGAAAGGAAACTTCTAAGAAGAACAGGTGAAATAACAAAGGATGCAGTTCTACGCACATATTTTTTCATGAGTTGTTCGTCAAACATGTGAAAACTACCCTCCAGTACTCAATAGTACTTATTCTTAGAGGGCAGTTTCGTCAGTAAAATCAGCATCAAGATATAGAACATTCTTAGACTAAAAACCAGAACTTCCATCTCTTTCTTGATCAAATTTCTAGTCTGTTTACCTTCAATTCTTTTTAAAAATCAGTTAAAACTCGTTGCTCTATGACCTAACGTGACTGTAACTATTTTCCATGTCTGAAAGCGATGGAGGCTCAATGAATTGTTGTGAACATAATTTACATTAAAAAAATGACAAATAAAAGCAGAAAACTTGGCCTTTCCACATAGCAAGTATGTACTATGGACCTCCTGTTAAACAAAACATTAGCTTAACTTTAAGGTCAAATGGTGTCATGAATCTAGATTTTCTCTCAATTTACATTAGCATAGATCTGTGGACTATTTTTGTTCTCGGATTTTACATCATGAATGAATATTCTGTGATATATTTCATCTCTGTCTTTTTGGACTCAAAACAAATCCACCATTTCTGATTTGCAGTTGATGCATTTAAGTGCTGCCATTTCAACACTTCTCTAACAATGTAGTTAATTTTGCTGCACTGAAACACTGCATTGGATCTGAGACACAATGAAGCTCTTTGCAAACAATTATTCATGGAATATATTTTAAAAAAAAATTAGGAGATGCAAAATTCCACGAGATTTGTATATTAACTCTTTAGACTCAGAACTGATTAAAGCAAATTAGGTGCCCCATTTCTTATCAGAAGCGAGTCAAAGAACATTTAAGGTGGTATGGGGACTTTTCATAATGGCTTTATATGAAACAAATTGATTGCCATTTAGCATTTTCATACAAGTGTAAGAATATGAGAGAACAGCAAAGTAATTCTGAAGGTGCCATATTCAGAACAGTTTTGTTTTAGTTCCACCCTCCCCCCTGCAACTACGAGAGTGGGTTTTGGAGGTGGTGCTTTACTCCTACCCCCACGCAGTTTCTCTGCTTCATAAGCAGAAACCAGCTGCTGCTTTTTTCAAGTCTAGTGGGGTTAGTTGACATTTACCGTTAGTTTATGCCTTCCTATCTTAGCAGGGAAAAGGGCTAAAAGTTTACTTTTGAAGAGTGGAGATTAAACCTTTACATTTCTAATGCCCCCACAGTGGAGGCACGATGTCACCAAGGTTTTATTGTGGGGCACAAGAAGGGACAAAAAGGATGGTGCTGTGCACCAGAACAGAGAATTGGACTGAGGGGTTCTGACTTTACCATTACTGTTCTGTCCAGTGGGCAGAAACACCAGTAGAGTACTGATGGCGTTATTTCCTTCTCAGCCTCAGTCACTGAAGAATGAAGAACACGGATTGCATTTCTGACCTGACAAATTTGGCAATGTTATTTAGCAAATACAATAAAAAGAAAAATCTCGTGATATATACCCATGATACAGCAATTGATGTTCAAGATAGGAGAAATGAGACAGAGCTCTAGGACACATCACAGAAAACACTACATTTCCAGAACAAGGAGAACATTAAACCTAGCTGAAACCTATGCTGAAAAGGTATCCTATTCCTGCAAGCAACTGCATGCGGCACCCATGTGTTTTTCAGCCTGACTGTCCATCTGTGTCAAATAGACACGGATACAGACCTAAAGTTTGTATTTCTGAAATTCGTCTTGAAAAGAAACTCAGTTTTGAATTTTAAATACATAAACGCCGTATACCAAAGTATATATACAACACAGCAGTGTCACAGTCACTATTTCAACAACAGAAAAAACATCCTAAATTATTTTCAGGCAAATAGATATTTTGAACTCATGATGAAAATATAGAGGCATCTCTCCTTAAAGGCAAGTTTGTACACAAAAGGACCAGGAAAGCAGAGGAGATGAACAAAATTCCTCCCCCCCAAACCAGGAAGTTGAATAAAGTGACCTGTAGTCGCTAACAGCCCACTAAAACCTTCAGTGGGAACTGAACCTCAGAAGTCAGCCAGCCAGCAATACTGTGTTTATTTAACGGACTTTTACAGAGCAGAAATCCAGAATAGCCTTTTATCTGGTGATATTTACTAACAGTTTTAAAAGAGGCAGTTTTAACAGGATTGCTATAGATATTAGAAGGAACTTGGAACGTGCAATTACTGGATGGCTCCAAACTTTATCTGATCTGTTTAGGAGCCACAGAAGAAAACCATCCCAGACAGCTGAGTACAGAGAGTGCCAGAAAGTACCATGCTGTTTTTTTCTAGGTCTAGGTCAGGACATTTGAAGACGTACATGATTAAGTGTGATTTCTTTTTCCTATACCATGGCTCTCAGGATTGAGCATCGTATAGGCGGTTATAAAGATCATACTGGCTCAAAATCTGCAGGAGCTCAGTAGTGTAGCTGCTCACTGCACGCGTTAAACATGTAAGACTAAAAAACCGTAAAAATGAGTCAAAGAAGAACCAAAGGCCTGAAATGAAGAATTTCATATAGGCAACTGGAATAGAACAGGAAAACCTCTTCTCCAGGTTAGCAAGCAGAAAGCATTAAAACAGCTTGCAACAACGCACACACAACAGGTCTTGAACATTAATTTTTTTTTTTTTATTGTGTATTACACTTATGGGGCACTAAATTTTTCTAAGCGGTATCCAGATCATGCTTTCAAGTCCAGCCAACAAACATCTGAATGTCACAGCAGTCTTTCAAGAGAAAGTATCAGTGCTGCTTTTAAAGACAGACAGAAATGTTTCAAAGAGATCAAACATACTCCAGTGCTACCACCTTGTTCTCTCAAATTAAAAATGAAAAGCATCTTGATGGGGAAGCAGGCAGAATCTAATTTAAAAATCATATTTTCTAAAGAATAAAGGAGAAAAGCTCCAAACTTTAAGTAAGGTGGAAACCCACTTGCATATGGACATCAGTATGTTTCTTTTTTGCAATGTAGTGATTTGGAACTATACCCAAAGATATATTTTAGTAATAAATACTGAGTAGAAAAACATTAGGCACTAAAAATGAAGTGCACCTTATGGGACCATCATCTTTGTTTCCTCAATGATGTAAGCTTTAAAGAAATCAGATGTGTGTTAAAGTACATTAAAAAAAATCAATAATATCTTAGCATGCATGCTAAACCTTTAGAAAGATTTTACTGACTGCATTTAGAATTTGTACATCAAAAGAAATGATGTAATAGCCAACAATAAAATCAAGGATTTATCAGTTTTTGTAGGGACTGAAGAGGAGGATTCAGACAGATTGATTTTTCTTCCATGAAGAGCAACTTCAGCTTTAACAACACAATTTTCTCCTTATGCTTTTTTTTAAAGCAGTACTCACCTTGGAAGGATTAATTCTGGTTCTCAGTATGCACAAATAGAGCAAAACATGAAGTACACATCAACTGCACAGACAGCAAGATGCTTTCTGTGCATGGCTCAGTGGAATAAATGCAAGAATTTTCCATTGCTCCAGCCACAACGACAATGTACATACATGTACAGTTGTGACACTTTATTGCTAGGAACATAGTCTGCATCTTCACTGTAGTCTTCTACTTCTCTACTAGACAACATAAACAAGGGATCTATGCATTACTGTTTGGGCTGCTTAGAAACAAAGATCTCTATTTCAGAGAGAAAGAGGTTTTGGCAAGTTTTTATTGTGTATCAGCATAAAGAGAGGGACGGTACATCTATATTTTTCTTTGCCTTTGTGCAAGAAGTTCATGGCAAAGCAAAGAGGAGGAGAAATCTTAGGCAGTATGATTTTTTTGCAGATAGATAGCAGTCTGATCGTTAAGACTTTCACACAGAGTATTAAAAACCCTGGTTTCCAGGCCTTTCTCCAAAAATAACAGAACTCTGACATTCCAGAGGCACACCAAAAACACCAGGCTATCAACCATTATGGGGCAGCAAGGGATCTTTTTTTTCTTTTTTTTCCTCCTCATGCAAAAGGTCTTCCCAGAAAAAACATCCATTGAAAACTATGTTTCTTCAAGACATCTTAGGTTTTCCCCACAGGGGGAAAAAATAGATTAAATTTTTAACCAGATGTAGTTGCAGTTTTGTTTCCATCTGCAAATGGGAGGGAAAAACTTCTAACGTAATAAGAAAAAGCACTCTCCCTACAAAGTTCTAGTAATACCTTTAATCATATTACAAGCTTAATGCATTAATTTTTTAAATTAACACAGTTGGACTTTTAGATCAGAGAAGAGAGAAGACTGTGATCCAACACAAGTCTGTTATACAAATACTGTTCAAAACAAAGTATTATTTTATGCTTGAACCCCAACAAAAGGTTTTCCTTAAGGCAGATATTCAGTATTTTATCTTCCTATTTGTTTTTTATTTCTTTTTAAATGGTAATATACCAGTTCTACTGCAATGTAGTTTCTTCTTATTTCTGTGCATAGCAATTCTTAGGACAAATTTTTGTGTTAGTAATGGTTGAGAATAAGCAATTTTACAGAAGACCACAAGCCTCAGAAGATGACTGTGTGAATGATAAACACACTGGGCAGATCTATCATGGCAATACTACACAAAACACTGCAGTTTGGTATTCTTTCTACTGCGAAGGAGTCTCATGCCAGGTAGTGAAAGCTAACTCACTTTCTTTGCTGTTGACTGACTTCTCCTAGCATCCCCAATTTAAATGCAGTGTACATTTAGGTTCTGGAGAGAGAGCTGCTGCTGCCTAAGACCCATGCAAAACGCAGCCATTCCACACACTGTGGGGACAAAGGGAACTGGTTAGGGGGACCCCCACACCTTCCCTTTCTCACACAGCCAACTAAACTCTAGTATAACTGGTGCAGTATGAAGAAACTAGAAGAGGGCTAATTGAGTTTAAAAGCTATACAGTTGCAGCCTCATTTAGGAAATGCCTCCAGGCTTACTTGAACATGTAGTAATAAAACTAGATCATAAAACAAAGCCAATGTTCAACTCTACATACTCAAAAGGCATAAAAAAACCCTTTTCTCTGTATCCTTAAGGCTATGCTAGCCTCTCTAGCAAAGCACCGTCCAGACACTTATTGAACTCCAGCAAGCTCAGTGCCGTGACCGTTGCCCTGGGGAGCCTGTTCCCTGGGGTGCCCAACCACCCTCTCGGTGAAGAGCCCTTTCCCCGACATCCAACCCGATCCGCCCCTGTCACAGCCTCACGCAGTTCCCTCGGGTCCTATCACAGGTCACCAGAGAGACAAGATCAGCGCCTGGCCCTCATGAGGAAGCTGTAGGCCTTGGCAAGGTCTCCCCTCAGTCTCCTCTTTGGACTGAGCAAACCAAGGGACTTCAGTCACTCCTTGTACATCTTGTCCTTTATGCCCTTCATCATCTTTCAGAGCCTTTTTCTTTTCTATGCAGTTAAGTCACAGGATTGTGGCTCACTAAAAATCTCACTATTATTCATTTGTCTTTGCTGATTCCTGTAGGACTATAGTATTCAAATCCTATCGGGTGCCTATCACTTCTTCCTCTCTGGAGTCCATGTACATCTCCCTAACACTTCTAAATGCTCTCAACTAAATTAACCTTTGAGCTTTTTAGTTTCTTTGCATTAACTTCTCCACTTTTCAGAAACATGCATTTTTCTGTTGATTACACTGTTACAGTAGTTTTCAACATAGAGATGAGGAGGATATTCAACATTACCTTAAAGGCCATAAATTTTCCAGAGTCTCTAAAGTAACGTCAGTAATAGATAATACCACAATTATGAGATTAGTACCAATCCATATCCATGAAGTACATGTTTTATGATCTTGATAACATAAATGAGGCTGACAAAAATTAGAATACTGTTTTTATGCTATTCAAGCTGATAGTTTCACATCTGTTAACTTAGCATGGGCAAAAATGCAACCATTTCTGAAATACTTGGATATTTTCAGATCACTTCCTACAATCATCCAATAATTCTGCTCAGTCACTCTGATCAATATGAAGCCCAGTAAGCTCAAGTATATGGAGAAACTTGATGCAAATAACCTGCATTTTTCTTCAGCATTTCCCCTAGAAAAAGTTGCAACTTAAATAGCTGAAGACTGTGTCCATGAAACAAAAACACCAGCTTTTTCTTTCAAAACCCCTCATGAGTATTAGCACTTTGGTTTGTGAGCAGCTGTTACAATACTCCTAAGCTTTTCCAGGCTCTTACTATTCTCACAGACACTTCCACTCGCTTGAAGGAGATTTCAGCAGAGGTGATTAAGTTCTAGGTAAATCCTAATAGTTTCAAGAATGAGGGGAAGGAAGTCCTAGCCTACCAACCAAGCTGTTGGCAGCATGGGTGCTAAGAAACCATTATTTTTCAAAACTGACAAGCAAAACTCCAGGAATTTTCCAAAGTAGTCAGTAACTTTCAACACTATTTTCAGCATTTGACAAATGTAAATTTGACGTTTACAGAAGACTTACTTGAGCTCATTTTACCTTATGTGGAAAGAGAGGCAAATTAAATAAGAAAAAGTGTACCCCAAATTCACACCTGTAGATTGCAGATGTGCGTAAGTAACACATGATAAACCATGACCAGTACACACAGACACACACAAGTCTGTTTGCAAAACACAGGATTTGGGAAGTTCAGCGCATGAAGTCAGATCTCATTATTTGAGCTGCTTGATTTTTCAGCAGTGGGCACACAGTAGGCTGTTTTAATAACTATTAGACATAGTGACAAAGTGCAATCATGCTCATCCAAAGAGATTTTGTAAGTAATGATTTCTATAAGATATCAAGGAAAAAAATCTGTAGCAGGAACTAATAGTTCAGTAAATCTTATTTTACTGTTTGCACTATGATTTTTGCTGTGTTATCAAGCAAAAATTGAAAAAAAAAAAAGACAAGCACATTGACAGGACAGTGAAAGACAAAACTAACAACAAATATAGGAGGAAGAAATAAAGCAAAGTCAGGTTTTCTCAAAACCTGTAAGCCTCAAACCAAAATTTAGATATATTGCTTATGACACCTTCTGAATAACAATAAAGAAAACAATTATCTTTACAAATGAGAAGACAGGAATCATGTAGTCCCCAGAGCACACTCGGAGGTTATACCTGTTGCATTTGCTGCTAGACATTTATAGAAAATTTAACCTTTACAGATTTATTACTTACAGGCATGATTTCTAGTTAAAATTGTTGGACTTCCTGACAAAGGCATTTTATTTAAAGCCACTAAACATTTCTCTGAAGAGCTCCCTCTGCCCCCTGCCAGAACTAAAAAGTACTGATTGTAGTAATCATGCAGAGTGGTTTAAGTGAAATCTTTCTTCACTAATATTCAGAAGGGAAAAAACAGACAGCTGTTTTCACTTGGCCAATGTACCTTTGTGCATTTTATTGACTGTTTTGATCAGGGTTCCTTCCAAAACCAAGGCAGACAGATTTTTTTCTGCACATCCCAGTACTGGATTTTGAAAGAACCTGAGTATTTATATGAATGCACAGGATCAGGAGAAAGCCATTTTGATGATCACAGATTTCTAACACTTAAAACAGTTGACTACAGATGACATACCAGATATAGACAATTTCCAATAAGTAACTTTTGCTAAAATCCAAGGTTACTAGATGAATGCAATCACCTTGTTTTTTCTTCATTTTTATTTACTGTATAATGTAGATCCATTTCACTATTTTTCTAGCAGAGAAATATGCATTGAATTTTAGGTGTGATTGGTTTTTAAGAGAAAGGCATACATATGTGCACATATTTACCACATTTGGAATTTGAAGCTTGTTTTTAAAAGGAAAAATAACTTTTCTGAAACCACTTACCTATCACTCCAGCATATACAAAGTATCACTATTTAGTTTTGATTTATTCACAGAACAAAGTGGATTTAAAATTTGTTAGCCCTGTGTGAATATTTTAAGAGTCCATGCACTTAGTCTAAATTGGAAACAGCTAACATACCTTGTGTAGAACCAGACTTGTATAAAATGAACCAGTCTAAAGGAAAAAATGCAATTTATGAAGGCTTCATTCTTTTGTTTGCATTCTAGCAGTATAAAGAAATAATGTATCCTGCTAGGAATTGTGGAGTACTTAAAACAAGTTTCACTTACAGAACATTTCTTCTCTTTTGAAGTACATACATAAAAAATGCTTCACAATTAACATATTGTATACATTTTGCAAGGTCCTCAAAGATCAGGGATTGTTTCTGGAAAGACTCAGTCCAATTTGGCAAACAATTACAGCATACATTACACCAAGGTGCTTTAAACGTCTGGCTTCCGTGAGGGTACAGAAACGTGCTTACCCACAGTTAAGCCCAATAAGCAAAACGAAGTTATAATTTAAAATGGAAATAAAAGAAAAAGGAGAGCATTGGACAGACAACAAGTCTAAAAAGCAGAGGACATTACAGCAGCAGAGTGGAAACAAATGGGATATTATAACTGGGATGCAGTCACAGGATTCTGTGCAACTCTGTTACAGCTCAACACCAATAGCTGCTGGTGAAATTAGTTCTGTGTGCTACTTCAGTGAAAGTATAAAGAATCACATTCAAAAGCCAACAGCACAAAGAAAACATAGTCATGACTATTCACAATAGAGTTCTGTACTGAATGTGTGAGCTGGACATGGGTTAGGCAAAATGCAAGCAGTCTCCATTTGCCTGGGGTCTTTGCAGTGATACAAGCCAAGCAATCTAAACAGAAATGTCTGTGCTAAGAGCAGAGGAAGAAATAAAACCCCACAACAAAAACAGCTTTCCTCATGGAAGAATGGTAACTTGGGACAGCATTTGGCACCACAAGTTCAAAGGGTCATTTTATCAGCATTGTAAGTACAGACCCAGAGATTTTACAGTATTCTTGTCTCCACGCTATTGCTTTTTGTGCCATTCACAGCATTTAAATTATAGACCCACTGCAGCCACGTAGTCAAAACAACACATCATCCCATGAGACACTATTATAATGTCAGGGTGTCTGTTTTAACTGTTCTTTCATATACTGTACTTCTCATCAATCACCCTCTTTCTCTGCCAAAGAATAGATACAAGAGATGATTCTATCTTTAGACTCCACTGAAATTTCGTACTCAGACGACTGCAATACTTCATTCATCACATAGTCAAGACTCCAATTTACACCCACGAAATTTTTAGAGGCACAAATAATACCAGGCTAGATGGGAAACATTTGTGGAGAATTTAAACTGAAAATCTAGGGTATTTTTAGAGAGTCTGTTTAACTGAAGCACATCATTCTAAACTAAATGCCTGATCAAGTATTTCTAGTTCCCAGTTTCAACAATATATTCCATATCTACTGAAACACTATTCTCCAGGGGCAGGTATTGGCCTGCACACATTCATAGTTATTTGCAATTACAAATATTGATATGCAACAGCACTTTGACAGCGTCTCAGACAAGAATACATTTCATCTCTAAACTGCTCTGTGACAAAATTTTAGCTGTCTTTTCTAAATAATCTTGAAAAGTTAGAATTGCTTGTATAAAGTCATGAACAGAGCTAGGTACTGAATCTAAATGTTTGGCCTGTCTTTAAATCTTTTTCATCTCAAAAACTAAAAGAAAGCTGTTTCAATGTCAAAACACTTTAAAAAAAAGAGGGAGAGGGAGTGGTCTGCTCCTATAAGCTGGTCTCCTGCTGGCAGCACTCAAACAGCCAGCTCCATTTAAAATGAAAGAGATTATTTATCCAAGGAAGAATTTTCAAAATTTCATAATATTTTCTATAATTCAAAGTTTCTATAATTCAAAGTATGTGTTGTTCATCAATCCAAAGATTCAGATCTCAAGGTAGTGTTTTAATTTAGATCAAACTGTTAGACATTGTTTTCTTTATTGACTTTTTTCTAATGTCTTATGCAAATTAATCATTTTTGCTTATTTAATTCATAGTCTCAATTCAGAGGAGCCAAACATTAGGAATCTATTCATTTTTTTGAGCCTATAGAAAACTCGAAGTTATCTGGAGCAACTGAATACATTCAACAGTTCAACCGAGCTTTTAGGTTTTTTTTCCATGTGTGAGTGTGGTAGCATATTTTCCTGGAGTGTTGAAATTATTTCCACTGCAAAGAAAACAGTATTTTGTATTTTACAACTGACCTGGTTTGTTTTATTCTATTTTTTCCCCTGCAATGTAAAGTATCTTACTCCTCCTTTGCACTTCATTTTAAACTTCATCCAAAGCTTACAATTGGACAAAAAAGTATAAAAGCAAAGCAAAACTCCCCAGCCCTTCTCAAAATCAGATACATGAAATGCATTACAGGTACTGGAGAAAGTTATGCAGATACGTGAAGATCCCAGACCACGTAATTATTTTTTTTTTTAAACAAAAGTTCTCAAACAGCTGACAAAAACACGCAGAAGTAGATGCATCTATTAAAGTCTTGAGCTGTCTGAAATACTTTTACTGACAAGTGCTTCTGACTAAGTTCCATCAAGCCTCATTTAGGCACGCTCAGCATGACTGACATTGGAGGCTCCTGAAGTGAGGTTGGAAGGGACCCCAATCTGCCTCCTAGTCTGGTGTTCCCTTTGCTGAGCACTTTGTCTAACCAATTCTAAAATATTGTCAAGGATGGAGATGCCAGCCACTGCCGACATGTCCATAATGCTCTGAGATAAAACTTACAGACAGAACTCGATACATAAGCTTACATCACCAGCCAATGACTAAAGTGGAAGAACATCTACATTTTAGCTGTAGCACTTAACTTTTCTTCATGTCTTCTGATTGCCTTTGTACAAAGAAATAGCTGTGGTATGTCAGCTACTCCATGGTAGCTGTTGGTAAATAACTTCTATTTTGTCTAGACCACTACATAACAGTGCATTTACTGACCGAGTAACGATCACTGAATCTAGTCATGGATGATCCTTTGAAGATACATCTAATTTTTTTTATTGTTTTAATCCAAGCACACTTTTAATATTTACTTTCTTTCAAATTATGTAATTCACCAGAACTGTCTCAAAGGTTATTCAGAATTTGGTGCAGTCAGTCTGGGCTGGATTTATTCCACATACTCATTTTTTGGTTCTGATAATTTAATCTGAAAATTTTCCTTGCACAGAAATAAATAGCCTTTCCTAAATTAAACTAAGTCAAAATAGATTTTCAGTCTCAATGCTGTTAAATGGGAAATAAACTAAGGTCCTTTGAAAAACCTACTCCAAAGACTTACTTGAGTGAGTATGACAAACTCAAAGTGTCTATTGAAAGGTACCAAGTTTGATTACTTAAGAACTGGAGATCTTTTGCGTAGTATGACTTCTTTAGCTGGTTCAATAGAGATAGATTGATTGCATTCAAGTAATGGTAATTCTAAGCATTCTCTTCAGGCACCTGCTTTAAAAGCCATGACAGATTTAATTCATATTTGACCACTACCTACCTGTAATTTGCATGTCAAATATAAAATGAGAGAGCTTACTGGATGAACACTAGAATTCTTTCTTCTGTACCCTGTCTGAAATCAGGTTCATTTTTGAACTTAATGATATGCTTCTGTTCACAGTATCAACAGAAATACATTGATTAGTGTGACAAAGTAGGGAAAGGATTGCATTTAACAACAAAACAAACCAAATGATAATGATCTGTATCCTCTGTATCCCTTCTTACAAACCAGCAAGGTGTTGCAAATTAGATTATATGCGTAGGTGAAAGCAATGCCTCCTATTTAATTCCTTGTAAAGTACAGCATCTACGAAGAACACAATAACACTATTTGATAGAGCAAATTCTCAGCTGCAAAACACTATTTTTCAACAGTCACCACCATTAGCTATGCACTTTCAGGAGCCATGACCAAGAGCCTACATGCTGTGCTCGTGAAAATCTGCATTGCCATCTGGATCATGGCTTGTCTTTCACATCGCCGTTGCCACTGCTGAAACGCACCACCCACTGTCTTTCTTTGCTAACATCCACTGTTTGGTTTCTGTAAGTGTTCAGCAAGCATTGATTAACGTCAGTGGGTGTCATTTTGTCCACATGGAGGAATTCAGTTACACACCTTTGCTCCATTCGCACTTTCATGTCAGACGCCATTTTGTCAGACTGCCCCTCTGCTGCCATCTGTCACATGGCAACAAAACAGAATGGAATATTGGTGGGATGGTTCAACCTCTACTGCCATACCACCATCACCTACATCTGATAACATGGATCAACATCATAAAATAGGAGGCATTACTTTCGGAGCAGCCCTCATATATTCAAAAATCCAGCCACACATATCTTGTTTCCTTTCATAGTCAAGTATCAAGGAGCTACATATTCATAGATATGATGGGACTGAACGGGACAACGAAATACAAATGAGGGGTCAGCTCTGGACTTCTCACTTATGATGATAAAATGCATAGGGCTGTAGGGAAACTTATAGCAGGGATACCACCCTTATGATTTTAAAATACTGTTGCAGATTTAATGTTATGAAAATTTAAGCTACCACAGTAGAGTTCCCATATCAATTTAATAATTACTTTTGTAATCAATTTGCCATAGATACGATCTAGAGTGTACATGAATTAGCATAATCTGTGAACTGTTTTGCTGAGCCTGTCCAGAGATCACTTTTTAAACTGCAAATTTTGACACACATTTTTAATCATGTCCCTAGCAGTTAAAACATTATCAAGTTTCACAATCAAGATCCTACATCTGATAACAAAGAAATCGACCCATACTTCTGGGGAAAAAAAAAGAAAGAAAGAAAAGACTCCCCAACCACATAGAAACATTCACGTATGTGTCTGTATTCCGTGTCTGTGTTGGTACTGAAAAAATGCCTCTACTGCCCAATCTAGGACACACTTTGTTTTTTTCTTTAATTTTCCAGTCATTAAGAAAATCAGAAATGGATGTAAATACTGTTTGATGAAAAAGCCAAGCAAACCTAAACAGAATTGCATCTCAAGTGAGTATCCACGTGAATTTTATCAAGAACTTCTATAAAGAGTGGACTGAGTTACTGTCAGTTTATAATAACCAATTTGTCATGAGCCACAGGCATGTAACACCTTGCAATGCAATCTATGTTACTGCAGTTCACAACAGGAGGACAGCTCCTGTTTCCCTCTTTTCCCTTCTTGCAGTGTATTTTTGCAACATATTTGAGTTTTATCGTTTGAATACAATTGGAGGGATGCTTTTGCTGCCAGCCTCAGGAGGAAACACAGGACAGTGCTGCAGCGATGGGATAAGATGCAGGGAAGGTAGAGGGAGGAAAGAAAGAGAAACAGTAGCTCTACTTGACCTGTACCAGACAATATCCATCTTAGTCATAATAGCTCTTCAGCAGCACTTCATCATAAGCTATTGCACACCACACCTCTCACAAGAGTAGACATGTTTTCCATGTTTCTACACTTGTCTCATTTTGCATAACCAACGTTTGCCCTCGCTGTCTCAATTTAATGAATGAGAAATCAAACTAAAGTCAGCAAGATTCACAGTAGAGTTCTTTTTTCTAACCAGTTTTTCCAAGAATCCCCAAAGGCATATAGAGAGGTAAAACTAGATCCTTTTTGATTACCCGATCTTCTGAAGGAGCAAACAAGTCCAAGAAATATTAGCACAAAGTTTCAGTAACAAATAAATTAACAACATTGTCAAGGAGGTGAACACAGATAAGGAAGCTCAAAACACAGTTAACTCCTTGCAAAGTCTATTAAGAATTCTTTGGTAAAAAAGAAAAATCCTGTTTAAGGTAGACTGTATTTGGCATACTCAGAATAGGAGAAAACTGCACAATACTTTTTAATGTTCAACTTTGCAGATTAGCAAGGCTTAAGATTCCCATACATAGAAGGTGGTTTATAAAATTATCAAAAACAAGGCCTTGATAATCTTTGTTGTTTTGGGGGGAGGGGTAGGGTGGGATGTGACGGGTAGATGGGCAGAAATGGTGCTCTTGTATTAAAACAGGAGAAAACTGCTCCCACTAGTAATTCTCCATATTAATAATCTTAAAAGAAGAAATTTATTCCAGAGATGTTTCCCATGAGTTTAACTCTAGAGAAGATCTTGTAAGATTAGTGGGCTCTCTTCATCTAAGCCAAGTACTTGCTGGCAGAGTAATAAATAGAAATAAACTCTACAGTTCCATCCATAAAAATATTTTATCTTCTCAAATTTGCTTTCAGCATGGCTTAGCTAAAAGCTAATTTACATACTAAAAACCATTCTCAAACCCTCAAACTGAGATGCTAACATTTTCAGCTAGCAGAGTCGCATGCATAACAACTATGTTCATGCATTAGATGCCGAGAATTAGCAATTGAAGCTAAACTCTTTGATAATGGAAACAGACTTTTTGGTTCTGATTTACCTGCTAAATCACTTCTTGGAGAACTAACCAGCTGGAGAAAACATTCTGTGTACAGATTTCTTGGCTGTGCTGTGTCACATGTCACCCAGGAGCTGTCACTTCAGCATAAGGATCAATATCAAGTTAAGCCTAAGAGAAAAAGAAGAACATCCAGTAAAGAATATATTAGGCTCTTAAAGACAAGAAGAGTCAGTTTAACAAAACCCACAATCATTGCATCCTTTTCTTTATAGAGAGGAGAGTAAATAAAGCCTCAAAGATATATTAGTGCAACAAAGGACCGAAGTTACAGAAATCGTAAGTATTGCAGTTACCTTTATATATCTTTATAGTTACATCTATGCTCAATGTATCTGTAGAGATTTCTATCTAGGCAGCAACGTATATTGCTTAGAGAACTAAGCACATAAGATTTCTGTCAGAAATCAGCAGGTTTAAGAGAGGTCCTAAATTAGGCAGTGTAATGAGAGTCACATTTATAAAACTGCAGCCTCAAAACTTTGGATTTAGTGTTGTTGCCTCCTGCCATTGAGGGGATAGGACCAGGAACTGCCGCTTTTCTCTCAACTGGAAAAAAGTAGGCAGTTTTTGCTATCTCCCTCTCAAGGGATAGATTGCACACCCAGGGCATGGAGGACCAACTTCACCAATGAGATTTTGAAAACAAATCTACTCCATACCCACCAACTACTGGGTATGTCAGTGCGAGAGATGCTCTCAGATGCCTCCGCTGTAGGCTTTTACACTTTACAAAGATCAACTGAGTATTCAGTTGGCAATGAAGAGTATGCTCAGCTACAGCATGGTAACTGAGCCACCAGCCTACCTCATCTTCAGCATTTGCTCCAATGCCTGGTTGCCCACAGGAGCAGGAAGTTCCAGGGCAGGGAGCTGCAGGTGTCTGCAGCCAACTGTGCAAGGCATGCTGAAGTGAGGCTTGCAGAAGCCTGGCCCAGGCACCGGGGAAATCATCTGACAGATACTCCAGTGATCAGGGCCCTTGGGCACCTCATGGTGAAACAAGCTCTGAGTAGGGGTTTTGAGGACAGATTTTTAATTTAGCTAGCTGATCACCTAAATCAGCTGTGGCATGTATTTTAGCAACATAATGCCACTTGTTAAGATTTCATTATGCTTATTTTTTAATGGTGGTTTTAAATGACTCCTATAATTTACTTATAAGTGTGATTGGAAAACTTGTTCTATCCTTATACAATCAAATATTTCTCAGTATTTTTGAAAAGATCCTTGGATTCTATAAAAACCTGAAATGCAATGAAGGGGCATTCACAGTTGTGGGGAAAATTTGTTGGGAAATTGGTGTTACTTTTTCTGATTTTAGTTTTAATATTGCACCATTTTAGTTTTCACTATTCCAACATCATATAGATATCATCTGGGTGGTAGAAGCAGGGTGCAGCTGAACTGCTTTGTAGATATTCTGCTGGTTGGTAGTGTGTGCATGTGCAAAGCAGTTTGGTGTTGATATTTAGACTTGATTATCAGCAAAACACTTGTTTAAAATAGGATTTCCAAATTCACTAAACATAAATCTTGGCAAGTGAAGAGCTGAATGTCATAAAGGCACTGCATGCAAGATGAAATACCAAGAGGAAATTAAGTAAGACCTTGATACCATTTGAGACCAGTTCAACTCTTTATCCATATAGGATGGCAAGATGTTTGTTACATAACAGCAAGTTCAGATGGATTTTTTTTTCTTTTTTAAATCCTGCCATCTTTTCAGCAAAGAGCAGAGGATTAGACATCCACAGACTCTGAGAGACAGGGAGAGGAGCCAGCAGCAATATTTAGCACGGAGTGACTGATTCCTGGCACCATTTAGCTTCTCTGCATCAGGAATCTGGCAGCCTCTTTTCAAAGATGCTGATTGAATAGTTGATACTACTGTTATACAAAGGCTCAAAATGAGCGCCAAAAAATGAACGAGAATGAGTAGGTCCTAAGCCCCAAAATTACCTTTTTTTTTTTTTTTTTTAAATACACAAAACAGTTGGGGGGATAGAGGGGGAGGTAAGGGAGCGGGAAATCCTGGGCAGAATGCCAAAGCCAAGGGAATGGAGACAAAGGTCATAATTCAGCTTCTGACTACACATCTCTGGCAAACATTTATAATATATATCAAACACGTTGGGCACAAAGAAGCCATAATGGAAGGAAAATTCTTAGTTCTTAATTCTCATGAGACAACATTATCTGCAAAGTACAGAATTATTTTTATTTTTAGGTCAGTAGAATTATCCCCCGTTTTCACACAGAATTGTAGAACTCCAGCAAGTCTTCCTAATCACAAAGACAGCAAACTCAACTCCCTCTCTGCACTTTGGAGTCTTGAACTGTGGAAGCCACAACTAATCACCAAGTCTGTGTGGAACTCTGCTGATCATTTGAGAAAAGCAGCCTTATTTTGTTGTCAAATGTCAAAATTGAACTAATTGGTGAGCTGTACTCACTTGGATTACTCTTACACTCTAAAGTCCTGCAGAAATATATTTACGCACATGTTTACAGGTTTGCACTTTGAGAAACCATAAAGAAAGACAAATGAGGTTAGCTTATGTCTTTCAGAGGGAAAGAGGCTTGGAAAAGAGCAAAAGCATCATACTTGGCCATATCAAGCAAACAAGTACCCTTCCTGCAATTCAGAGACTTCTTTCAATTCCTGTAGTGAAACTCTCTTCCCATTTGTCTGACATAATCAAGTGCCTAGAATGCATTTTCAGAGCTGATCAATCCCTGTTTGTGTTACGCAGCACAGACCCAATCAAGGTGAGGTTTCCTCAGGCTCATGACTGACCCAATCCACTCTCTCATTTAGTCCGTCTTTTCAACTATGTGTATGCACAACTACAGAGAATTAGCTATGTTCACAGAGAACTAAGGGAACATAATTGTAAAGGTTTTCCTATAATCCACTTAAAGTGGTATTTGTGCTTATCCCTGTACCTTGTGACAATAAAATGCAAACTCATCCAGGAAGGAGAAAAAAAATGAAAAGAAAGGAAAGCACATACCCACACCAGTAGTGGGTTTATGTATTTTCAGAAGACTTTTATATTACGTAGGTAATCCAATACAATTGTAAACACTTTAATGAGATTCTGATCCTAACTTTCAGCTACACTGCCCAAAAGATATTTGAGAATAAGCAATGGAAAGGAGGTGAATAGGAGAGGAAAAGTGACAAAGCTATTACAGGAAGGTGGTAGTGCTACATGTTCACTATTATTATATTCAGCAGGAGTTTGTCATGACTGCAGTAGTCCACTCACTCCTTTTATGCTGAACAACTCCCAGCATTTCTGTATCCCCACATCTCAGAAACGCATTGAAGACTCAACTTTCTAAACTTGCAAGCATGAGTAGAGAGAGCGAGACATACCAATAAGCTTCTCCTCACCTTGGCCTTTATACTACTGAATGATACTTCTCTCTTTCTCCAAATATCTGAGAAATTCACTGCCTCTGCAGTAGAGGGAGGAGAAGATTGAAAGAAGAGAACTGATTTGTATATATTGTAATTCCAGTTTCTATTGTATATATAGACCCAAATATTTTTAAACTACAAATTTCTCAAATTGTTTGAATGAAATTTAATCTCAAGAGAAGAAAAAAACTGACCAGGATTTCTCAGTTATTTCATTTTTGAACTGTTTTTTATAAATTTGGAAAGAATCTAGACCTCAAACCATTTGTCCTCAATTTCCTTGTGGTTTTTGCTCTGTAAGTGGGGCAAATCAGTAAGTGTTTTAACTACTTTTAGTTCTCTTTCTTCGCTTCATGATGCCTTATGTTAGTGATGCTGTGGACAACAGACAGCATGTGACACTAATACTGAACTCTAATGCAAGATACAGCCTAGACCCTCATATGACAGTTAAGCGTGATCCACATTTCACAAGATAAATGAGATCCAGAGACATGAACAGATTGGTTATATGCTTTCTTTGGGTCATGTTATATTCTTTCTTACAGCCCATTCACTAATTCATTTCTTCTTTAGTTTTGTATCCTCTCTCCCATAGCCTCAAGGGACAGATGGCATGTGGAACCTTAAACCAGTTTCAGTCAATGGGATGAGGTCAGCCTTGAATTTCACAAGACAAGCAAGATTAAAATGTATTTACCCCAAGTCTATGTTGCCTAAATAAGGCACCACGTTATGCTGCCTGCTTGTTATCAGGTTGAATTGAAAACAAAAGTTATATTAAAAGACAGCCAGATCGTTATTTCTCCTTTCTACCCCCTCTTCAAGTGCCTGAGGTCATTTTCCCCAACAAAAATGAAAGTCCTTCTTGGAAGTGTTTTTGTGCTAAACAGCAGTGGTTAATTTCTTGCAACTAATTAGTTATTCAAGTGAAAGTATAATGATCCTCCAACATGATTGAAAGTGCTTCAACTGAGTTTCCTGCTAACAGCATACTTCTAGAAAAGATGCAATAAATCAGCAGGGTTATGGAAATCTTTAAACAAAGCAAGTCTATGACAGGAACCCATTAAAGATGTAGCCATGTAATATTTATGTACCTAGCTGACTTGTGCTTTTAACCTAGCACTTTCAGCCATAGCTTTTTAGCACCTGGGTCATTCGCTAAGAATGAAATTCACCCTATCTGCTAAAAGCCAGCATAACATCTCTGCATTAGGTGTTCAGAGTATAGAGTTTACATAGAATTAAGTGATGGAGCCTTCACAATGAATGGAATTTCATCCTGAGTTTTCCAAAGGAAAATAAAAATAGAACACCTTTAGGCAGCACAGTAATTTGAATCAAACTTCTCAATTACCATTATAAAATTTTTAAAAATACAAGGTATTGATGTAAAAAACACAACAAAAAAAAATAAACAAAAAAATAAAAACCAACAAAATTCCACAACCTCTCAGAACAGTCAGTGTCTCCTGTGTTTTATGATGAATAGTTACAGAGACAGTAATAACTGATCTCTAAACCTGATGCTCTCAGTAAATGTGCCGACTGCGCTGGAATGTTTTTGAACATGCCATTCATCCATTGCAGGCTGGGTATGTAAATGTACTAGGAACTGCAGAAGAGCAAGACTCAGATGTGTAGAAATACATTTTGATTATGTTTGGGCCTTTTGGATGTTACAGATATAGAAATCTGATACCCTTAGATCTCCAGAAGGAAGAGACATTCCCCTTTCTTCCATCAAATTCAACTGTCTATGGTGTTTATGTGCATTTTTAAAACACACGTAAGCATACGTGAAGCAAAGGAAATGTTTTAATAATCCCCACTTCCTTTGGCAATACATATTTTCCCTCATCCCATTCTGTCATTTCCTTCATCACCAATCTTCTAGTTCATCTCCCACAGTTTTAAAAGACAGAATTTGGATTCATAAATCAGTTTCAGTCAAGGTCCCAAACCACAGCTTTTTTTTTTTTCCCTTCCCCCCCCCTCCTCCTGGCTTACTCTTCCTTCCTGCAGCAGATGTCTGCAAAAAGGGAAAGCTCACTGCTGTGGGGCTTCAAAAGGGGAACTTCAAGAAGGGGTGTAGGTACTACAGTTTCCTGGGAATCTGGGAGAGGGGAGAAAGCAAAGAGGATAAGAAATTAGCAGGAGAAAGGGATTGAAGGACAGAAAAGGAGACTAAACATCACTCCCCCTTCCTAATAAAATCATCTTTGCTCTCAGCGTAGGTTTTTGGGCCAGTGACCACTTTCAACTCACAGTTTCTGTTGGAAAAATAAATTAGGAGTCCGGTTTAATTTTGTCAATAGAAAGTTTAAAGTGGTCACTGGAGCACAAAGTGCTTTTCAAAAGGCAGCTGAGCTCAACAACAGGGATGAAGAGGAGGATATTGGGACAGCCACAAAAACACAGACAAATTAAAAATATTAAGGATGTACTATTTTTCAACAAAAAAGATAAAACTGTTATAACAGTTCCTGCAATCAGTGCTTTTTGTTATGAGCTTTCTTTAGACAATACTTAAAAACGCAATTGCCAGGGCAGAAAAGTAGTTTGTGTGTTGGTCTTTGTATAAAGAAAAACAGTAAATGAACCAAGCATTTACTCCATGAACACATGGGATTATGCTTCGCCCATGCTGTAAATCATTGGATCTAGTACAAGTAATTGTATTGCACTGGTTTTTGCTATGCTAAGCATTTGAACTGCGTGTCCAGTCCTTCAAAGTGAGCTTATGCTGTGTTCAGAGTTTTGTAGAGTTCAGTCATAGCATATTTGTTTTGAATGGTTGTTCCTAGATAACACTAACAAAAGTCCAAAACTTGCTTACATCATTTAACATGCCTAAAAGCCTAGCTCAAGACACCAAAAATAATAATTAAAAAAAAAAAAAACAAGCAGAGAAAGCAGTTCTTTAGAATGGTCTTCACTGCTAAAAATAAGTTACACCCTCAAAAGGCAGAAAGCATGTTATGCCAACTGAGGGCCAAAAATTGTTTTTTTTTGTCTTTTTTTTTTTTTAAAAAAAAAAAAACCTTCAGCAATGACTTGCATACAAAGATTTCAAGGAATTTCCTCTTTGCCCTGAAGATAGCTCATAAGCCTTTCTACTGACTCTTTCAGTGACTGCAAAATAGGCATATCCTGAGGGTCTGAAACAGAAGCCTTTATTTATCAGAGCATACAGAACACATGATGGAGAATCAACATGAAGCAAATCGGGTGATTCCTCCCATCCTATGAGAACTTTCTTCCTACCTGAGCAGTATTGTCCACCTAACAGACAGATGTTGTACTGTGTGTTTAGCAAGGGATCCTCTACTATTTTCCTAACTTACACTGATGTCTTAAGAACATAATTTCACCAGCATTTATACATGGACATCCATGAAGTTTTAAACATACTTTCAAATTTGTTGTTTAACATCTGTAAAGTACACAGTGGTTGTTTTAAGAACAGTTGCTGATCGACTTTAAACTACACACGGAAAATACCGAGTTTGTCAGCAACAAATAGGTTTGCATATAGAATTTTTCCAAAGGAAATAAACTCACAAGAATGCCAAAATATAATTACAGCAAAGCAGATACTGTGATCAGACAGTGATTTACCATCCTTACATTTTCAGAATCACCGTTCTAACTCAATGCTGCCTTTAGCTTGTACGGTGCAACATACACAATGTTTGAAAAAACACGTGTATATATATTTTTTCATATCTATATGCTACTGAAGAAGTTCATGATGCTTAAGCAAAGCAGAGGCACAGAACCTAAAAAGGTGCCTCTCTTTCAGCAAGGACGTGATTCCCCCCTTCTAAGGGCCTGGGGCAGTCTGCCTCAAATGCTAATAGCTTGAGTTGTGTGCAATAGCCCTATATTGTTTATATAGCACTTCACATGTTCAAAGCACTATGAGATATCAGCCATCACTACACTTTTATGAGGCTGTAAGTATTACCCACTAAACATTAGGGTTCAAATGACTTGCTCTTGATCAAAAGAAACTCTGTGTAGCAGGACCATAATTATTTGAATTTGGCAATTCTGACAGTCCATTCCTATGGTGACTCAAAAAAAGAGGGGGATGGGATATTAAAACCAGTTGCAACTGCAGTCTGTTCTGGCTGAATGAAATACAGGCACATGGAGAATCCCTAAGCTAACTCTCACAAAAGCAGCATCTCTTCCAATGAAAATGAAATTTCCAATGAAATTTTTCAATTTTAAAAGCACATAAACTGTTTTAAAATCTTTGGTCAAGTTTCTGAATATATGTATTTCATAATCTCTGAGGAGAACCTAAAAGATAACACAAACAATGCACAAAAATAGTTCAGAAAACCTAAGATGGGTTCATCTGTTCTGCAGAAGGCTTTTTTTTTCCTTGTTGTTTTAGTGAGAGTTGGTTTGTTGTTGGGGTTTTTCCTCCCTTCTCCTTTCTTCAAAAACAGGAGGAGGAGAAGGAGGAGGAGGAGGGAAAGACCAAGGCAAGGTGTGATAGGACTCAAATTAATACCCTTTAGTAATATATATTTTTTCCTTTCCATTTTTATACATATTTTCATCCTGTGAAGTTTCAATTACTGTGCTGATACTTACAAACTCGGCCTCAAAACATTAAGTTTCCCTTCCCATAAATTAAATACAAAGACAACAGAGCAGATGGTGAAAAGCAGACAGGCAATCTGCAGTCTTACTACCTACAATTAAATTCATGCTAGAAATAAAGCCTAAACAGTACACCGAGAATTTTATTTATAGTTGAAAAAACTTAATGCAAAAAACAAACATTGAGATTCAAAAGTTTTTTTTTTTTTAAAAGAAAAAAAAAAAACACCTTTGCATCCAGCACCCATTCTATCACAAAATATTCTTTCCCACATCTTACATTTTGATTTGTACGCTGTCTTTGGTTTTCACATATACCACGTTTTCAGAGCACAGCTTCACAGTTACTGGCCTTCAAAATTTTGCCTGCAGGATCACATGGGAGATGCATAGCACTCAGACAAAAACGTAGACCTCCACACACAATTTAGATTTCAACAAATAAGAGAAGGCTTAAGGCTTTCGCAAGCAGGTGGAGGGTAAGAAATCACCTTCAAAAGCAGTAAGTAGTACAGAGTCTTACTAACACTACCTGTTGTGTTTTACTCAAGATAGTCACGTTGCTCTGAATATCCCCCATCTGTCGTACCAACTTCTATTAGACATTTTTGGGTACAGAACATGCAGAACTCTATGCCAAACTGTTTGCAATTTCTACTGTTTTGACTTACATTGCCCAAAAGGTTTCATTACTGAGATATTTGCTAAAATATTAAGGTTTAAGCATAATGTCAGTAGGTGAGCACTGCTTCACAGATATTAATGTAAAAAGCAGTCACCATTCTCCATCTACTAATCTAAAGAACAGATGCTTGCACATGATTTATGGACACTATCTTCCATAAATAGTAACATGTTCCAGTAACAAAAAGTAGAGAATTGTCGACCAAAAAGACTGGGAAACTGCAGGCAGTATTAGAATTATTCACCAATGTCTTCGCTTTAAATAAAAAGCAAACCTTATAGCTCCAGTGCAGCAATCCTTTGTGTCAGAAAAACACAATATCAAACAACTCTAACATGAAGTAACACTACCTTAAATTGCAGAGTCAGGCTCCATTGCTCAGATATAAAAGTCTGTTTAGAATATGTGAATGCAACCATGATTTGATAAATAAGAATAACAATTTACTGTCATTGAAGTATAAGTTTAATGCAGTAAGCAAAAAGCTCCTATTACCTTGAGTATTTTTACATTAAATTTTATTTTGGAAGTGTTGTTAATATCAAAAATTAACAAGATACTAATCAGGTAAAATTCTGGTGGGAAAAGCACACTTTCAAATTCTGTAAATAAATTATTTATGGAAGTACAATCAAGTATTTGACTCAAGTATTTGTTCCTAAACTAGCTTGGCTAATCAACATCCCACCTCAGACTGTCTTGTAAGCATGCAATGTTATTTGATGGGTTTTATTTCAAATGCACAGTCAGATTTTGGACAAGACTTAGCAAAAAAAAAAAATCTAATTGAAGGCTACAAGCAGATGACCTAGCAGGCCTGGAGACATATCAGTTTCCAGGCCAGCAGAACTCCAAGAGAACCCAACAGACCGAAGGTTGTACTGTGGCAGGTACGCATATCACACAAGTTTTGATTTGGTTTAAGAACAGCCATAGTGTTATTTTTTCACCTCAAAAAAAGTTTTCTGGTGTGTGCCAAGATACTTTCCTTTTCTTTTTCCATGGGCAAGAACATAGATAATCCCACATAACTTTAGATTCCTTCATACCCTCATGTATGAAAAAGCAGTCCTGTAGAATGCAGAATTTAAACAAAGCAATTGCAATGTTCTCTCTCATCTCAGGCTGGCATGCACTAGTACTTGGAGACGTTACACAGCGGCTACTCTTCTCCAGAAATGGCTATATTCCAGTAAGTGGTGAAATACTCCCTAAAACATCTTTTTCCAGCAGAGGTTTAAAGACGTTACCACGCTTCCATAGGTTGACAGAAATACAAAAACATTGTGATTGTCTAGTTGAAAACCACTGGCCTTAGCATTACTGCAGAAGTAATTAGGAGCCAATGCTATACTCCAACACACTGCAGAAACAACCGCAGTTAGTGCTTCTAGAATACAGTAAGTCTTAGATTACAGTGAAGGTTACTTGATTCTCTTCTTGCAATTTTTAAGATCAAAGAAGAAACGAACATTTTTCATTTTGTCAGGTAAAGACCTTCCTTTTGATGGCTGTACAGAGTCTTTACTTTCAGCATATAACTCAGACATCCAAGAATAAATTCAATCTCTAATAACAGTCAGCTGGATTTAATTCCTCCTCTCAATGGAAGCACAGCAGTTTCAATGCATAGTGAAATTTAGTATCGCTTTTAATTTACTGCAGGTAAAATGTTGATACAACATGAAGATTTGTAATTTAGGCATTACTTAAGATGAACAAAAAATGGAAAAGATGATAAAAACTGATGAGTGATCATTCTACTTCATTTTTTCCAGAGGAGCATCCAGGTGCCAGCTGGTGTAAAGGCAGATGCCACTGATTTCAGTGGAGTTGCATCAGTTTGTACTCATTGAGATTCTGATCCCATGTGTGTTAGTGCCATTTTTAGACACTAGCACTGGAATTCACTTTAGTAACCATTAAAAATACATCCACGCACTGTATTTCTTCCTGTTCCAATTGTATGACTAGAAGCCTGTTGACAGACTGTGGGAGAGGGCAAGTGGGAAGCGGAAGTAGCCAACAATATCCACGATATAGATTTGCAATATGAGCATTAACACTATTCTTCTGTTGTCTTCTTTTGATGCAAATGAGTATTTGCCTTCAGAAGAAGTCAGCTCCACCTTCCAGTAACAATTGAATGACAGCAAAGGGAAAAAAAAAAAATGCTGCTATAGACCATGTGAAGTACCTATAAGTGTGTTAAAGAAGATTATTCCAATGCATCATTAGGGAAATTTCCTGAATTTGTAAGAAATTCCCCAAACCTGAGGTCTGTTCGTTCAACTAAGTATTTGTTCCCAAAGGGATTGCACTGCTGGACAAGCAGTAGGATTGTTAACAATTTTAAAACAGCTGTTTGAAGCTGCATTTCAGCAAGCAGTTACATGGGGGAGGGAGAAACAAGAAAGAAAGGAAGAGGTGGAGCAATAAGCAGAGCAGTACTTCACAGCTCTAGCCATCATTTCTAAGTAGGGAGAGGGAGCTTTTATTATTGATTTACATAGAGCAGCTGTTAAACTGCACATTGCGTAACAAAAGGTAGTTACCATTATTAACCAGTATAACGAGTTGAATATTTGTCTTTTGATTCAGGACAGCAAGGTCAAAATGGAAAAGCTAGCTAACTAGAACTGAAGATGCAGCTCACGTAGCAGCTGAAGTAATTATTTGTTTGTGCAGTGCAACACTCATATCTTCAATTTAGGTCAGGCCATCGGGAGGAGGAAAAAGAACTGAAGATGAGATGCTCTACTTCACACACTTGCCCTCTGGAAGGACTGGCAAAGGCAGTCACTTAAATTAAGTACAGGTCATCAGACAGGATATCTAATCTATTCCTAAAACCGGCAGCTCTAGCAGTCCAAATCCCTATGGCCTTTACAGTGACACAACGAACTACTTCCTCATGTACCTCTGTCAATTCATGTTAGGTTCCAATTTTTTTTAAAGTGATATTTCATGTACACCATGACCCTATTGCTCATAGCAAGGAAAGTGCTTTGGTTTATTTATGACCTACTAACCTTAAACAAAAAAACATACATCCAATCTGAATGTTCACATAAGCCTGCAGATCTGAAATAAAACTTAAAATAAAGCTGGCATTTGTAATAGCTAGCTAAGCCCAGTAAAGGATTTAGAAAAAAAAATTAAAATTAAAACCAGATGAGAGAAGATGAAAGCATTTTTACCTTGCATAACCTGTGCACATCATGAACGATGGCTAGAGCTCAGGAATACTTTTTTGCGTTTTTTGTACTTAGAAGTTTCAGTCCACTTCAACAGCGGCTAGGTAACCAAGGAAATACTGAGGTTTTTCCATTACAGGATTGGGAGGGAACAATAATAATCCATGAAAGTAACTCCTTTTAGATGCAATTCATCCAGCTGTAAACTGTGTAGCTCCTCTGTTTCCCTTACACCCCATCCTAACTGCTAGGTATCAGCCTGGCAAGACCTCACATTGAAATATGATGTGACAGAGGGAAGCAGGGAATAAGAGCATAGGGTAAGTGCTGAAATAAACGGTATACAGAAGGCAAGCTTCTAACAGTTAAACACAAGTGACCCTAAACTATAAAGTCTATTTATTTTGCTAGAACAATGTTGAAAAGATGCAGATGAACAAAAGACTATTCAGTTGAAGACGTTTATTCTCTCATAGCTTGTGTTGGTGTAAAGAACTTTCCTAAACATCCATGGATGTTTAGGATACTGTGATATAGCCAGTACAAATAAATGGGGGGGAAAAAAAAAAAAAAAAAAAAATCAAGCTTCAGAGATAAAATACCAGCAGCAAAAACCCCATGCTGTTGTATCAGCAAAAAAGGGGTCATTGCCACAGTTGGTTAGTATTCAGAGATATTTATAATCACAGTGGCATTCCTAAACAAAATACATATAGCCTACCAGAAAGGAGATATTTGTTAAATTCCATTCTTTTGTAGTTATATTAATGTCTCTGTCCTTTAGATACGTTTGATAGAAATAGTTATCCATACATAAAGAGTAATTTGTTGAAAGAAACAGCTACAAAGTCTTTGACACAGCATTTTTTTAAGAAAAACATATGCAAGCAGCACAATCAGGACCTGCAGCCTTTTGGTGCTGATTCTCTTCATGCAACTATAAATAAATTTAAGAAAAAACAGTTCATAAAGATTTTTTTTAAATGTAGAAATCAATGAGAGAGTACAAGACTACCTTGTCCTCTGGTAGAAGATTTAACAAGTAGCTGTTCACAGAAGCCAATGAATCAGTCACAATTTCAGTGCAGCAGTCTAAAAGTGGCCCTAAGAATAGAAATTCAGTCCAACGAAGCTGCAAGAAAACAACCTGCAGGAGAACTGCTTACAAGTGCAATTAAGGTAAAATTCCTTTGTTATCATGTTGTGCCTTCTGCTCCATCCTCTAAAATTCCTCCCCAAAACCATTGAAATTGTTGCTCTATACACGTATACACAGTTAGGAGTGTGTGGAGAATTTAGTTGGAAAGCTCACATAGTGAAAAAATATTTTGTGCAACTGTGGAAATTGTCGTGCACTTTACTGCATAACAATCAAGTTCAGGATATAAACAGCATGCTGCCACCAAAAAAACTCAATACCTGAAAAGAAATTTAGGCCATCAGACCTTGATGTAAGCTCATCAAGAGGTGAATATTGGCAGAAGAGATTTTACTCTGGTGGGCAAACTATAAACGGCAACACTGATTCATAATACTCTTGGCAGGATCTGTTAGTACATGGATGAGATCTTGTGTTTTGGTCAGCTATGAAGTTCAGTTTTGTAACATGAACAGCATTAATATGCTTCTGCCTAGATGCCCAACTGTATAGTTAAAGCCTGAATAAGTGAAATATCTTTTCTTTTCATAGAAAAACATTTGGTAAGCTGCCAGCTCCATGCACGAAGATGGAAGCAAGATGGGCAGAGAAGGGTGCTGGTGTTGGTAAGAGAACAGTGACAGAAATTGTATGATCTGTATGATTAAAATAATTGTGTCAATTTTGATTTTCCCCCTCCTTTCAGACATTTAAGGATGCTGTCAAGTCAATGGAGTTCTGTTGTAGTGGTTGCTTCAGTGAACATTCAACGCTGTCGGTGAGTTTGGAATTAAAGTGAAAACCATCGACCGTTGATTGTACCCTCCAGCTAACCATCCTCCTCCTTACTTCATGCTTTCAGGCCTTCACACTGAAGATAGAAACCTAACCAGCACATGAGGTTTCTCCCGTACTCTGCCAAGCTTTACAAAAAAAAAAAAAAAAAGGTCACAATCAACATTCATTGCTGTCGGTGGGTTTAACTATGTGGACAAGCTCACTGAACAATGAATGCAACTGTGGCCCCACATTTTACAGTTACCGTTGAGAGGAACAACAGCTCTGAAAGAAATAGTAAGAAGCAGACGCTTCTTACAGGTTATATTTTTCTAGTAAAAGAAAATAGTTGAGGATATTCCATTTTCACTGATTTGTTTTTAATTGTGATTAATAATGCTGACTGAAAAAAAAATAACACTGCCTTTTTCTGGAATATTGTCCTTCCAGGGTTCAGCATCGTTGAAGCTGAAAATTCTTGTTCAGTATGCATGCAAAAGCAAATAATAATACAGAGAACTTCGTACATATGTACTCCTCAGCACTCTGAGCATATGAGGAAAGGGTGTAAGTCTCAACCAGGCATTGTGGAATAGTTCACAAAAATTTCTTCTGTACTTGTAAATGACTTCTATACTTGTCAAGACAAAAACAAACAGAAGTCATAACTCAGAGATACAGATAAAATATTATATCAAATAAGTAATTTATTAGTTTTACATGAAACTGATCTTATGTACCTAAATAAATGGTATTAGACAGCAAGTATTATTAGATTTGCTTTTTTCTAGTGGTCAGAGATTACAGAAATATGTATATCCAGTAATTATTGAACTGTAGATAAATTGTAAAATTACTTTAAACTTTGGGTACCTATGTCACACTCAGTATTGCTTTTAGTAATTAAAAAATAAAAGTATAATTGAAGCTCACTGTTCTGTCCTTATTTCCTTACAACTCTTGTTTAATCCAGTCAGAAAAACAGAGAGACCAGCCTACGTTTCTACATTTCAGAATTCAGCCAAGGTAAGTTGGAGCCTTCAGACAGTGCAATTCAGGTATTCGATAGTAGAAATTGCTTCCAGAAGTTAAATAATTACATGACATTCATAGTTTCTCCTTATAATAGGGGCCTATTAATGATACTTGAATTTATTTGCGAAGTATCCTCAGCACCTCAGTTAGGCATCAGTTCTCTCACTCACTGTACTTGCTTGTTTTATTCAGTTTTCCCCATGTAGCAACTGAACAGAATTCAAGCATCAAGGCTATTATGGGAGGATACACCTGTATCCACTTCTTAAAGTTTATGTTAACACTCTAGCCAAATGATAAAAATGTATTTAAATGCTGAAAGAGATCAGTTCTCAATCACATGCAAGACTGATATTTATATTAAAAAACAATCTCTTCCTCAAAAAGAGCCACACTAATGAATTAAATCAAATCCTGGCATTGTTTAGACATTATTTAAAATTGATAATCGGGAAAAATATTATTTCATTCTGATATTTGCTAGAGAAGAATCTGCAGAGTCTATTGAGGTCAAAAACATCAGAGTTAAGTATTAAAAGGAAGGGCGGCTATGGATGTATGGCTTCTCAGCAGCACAGTTTAGAGATAGAAATGAGCAAGCTTAAAGATAAGCTTCTACACGGCACTGGGAACTTGAATTACTATCAAATTACATATGATAAGGATCATATTAAAAGCAAGACATTCTTACTAGAAGGAGGAACTTTCAAGTTAAGTTGTAGCTAGTATGTTCTTGTCTTGTTTCTGCATTTATTACATTTATTAATGCTCCTTATAGTTGTGTTATGCATTTATAAACACTGAAGGCTGTTATTGAAGTTTGCAGAATTTGACAGCAGTGAAAATAAATAGCGTCCTGGCATGTAACCACCTCTAAGAACAAAAGGAAACAATATATACAGAAATAAATCATACTGCAATAGATAATGGTTGAACAATTACAGCTGTTGTAAAGACACAGAATCCAGTGCAAGAGAAAAAAGTTAGCGATGGGGTTTTTTTGATGGTACTCTGTCAAACTACACAAATGTTTTACCTGTTAAAAGATAGCTACAATAAGTTTGTTGCCCCTGTATAAGTTGTTTGAGTGATCTCAGCAACTTGTCTTTGTATTGAGATTAAAAAATCTTCAGTGTACAGATATATATTATTTCATACAACTTTACAATAAAAGTTAACATCTCCAGACCAGTAATTTACAGAATGCTCACTAGCAAAGCAATACCACACCCAACAATGGACACTGCCTTTCACATGCTTTCTTTATATCGTAAAGCAAAAGTGATACCCGCTCAGTAGCAGTAGCTGTGAAATACTGTAGAAAGGTTTCATGGTCATTTTCTGCGTTTGTCTTTTTTTTTTCCTGTTAATATGATACATACATCCTCAATGCAGCATCCACAGGCCATAGAGACCTTCTAGAAAATTGCTCTTCAGTGTCATTGTAAATAATTCACTCACAGCAATATTTTTAGGTCAAGCATATCGAAGTTACAGTAAATGCAATGGACCTTGACATAATAGGAGCACCGGTTTCAAAGCCATAGAGAAGGAAGAGAAGGAATATACTTTCCATACATAAGAGATCAGTCACTTTCCCAGTATCCACATCACTGTGCTTGAAGACAGGAGAGGTGGTACCAAAGGGTTGCTATTAGGTTTGGAGCCACTGAGGTTTTAGTTGACTCCAGACATTCATGTCTTTTTCCTGACTTCTGACATGAGATGGGCAAAAACATCAAACTCAAAAGTTTTCGCATCGAAGTCTATAACTTGTTTATCAAGTACAGAAAGACACTTCATCTTATCTTTCAAACTACAATGCAATGAATACCTACGACAGAAGTCATCTGTGATTCAGGACCATAGCAAGATGAAAACAGACTGTTCAGCACAGCCTTACACCACCACACTAGCATTTCTTCCTTTACAGATGGTAAAGTGGCACACAGTAAATTAAGAAGCTAAATATTGAAATAGTTTATAGCTGAACTGGAAGTAGTATCTAGATGATCTTGCATTCCAGTCACGTGTCTTTCATTGGAAAAAGGAAAAAGTAATCCTGTAATTTTGAATCCTCCCTAATGTAAACATATTTTCTTTCTTGCTGATCATTCTTTTCTTTTCAAATATTTTTCTTTCTTGCTAGAGTTGTCATTCATCCCAGCGCTCCAGATTAATATTTATATCTCATCCTTTCTTAGCTTTGTATAATTCTTTCAATTTCTCCTTTTTCCCCACAAATCTTCCTGTGCTTCCTCCTTTAGTGCAAGTGCCAGAAATGCAGACTGTGTTCCAAACAGTCCAGCCAAGCCTAGCTGAAATAGTCTGATGTATCCCTATTTTACAAGGAACTGCTGATCATTCTCAGCCAAAAATAGCATTTGTAATGGCACCACACAGTTAACACATTTAAATTTATCTAACTTTATTCCACACGTTAACGTCCACAAGTTTTTTCCCAATTTGAAGTAGACTTCACCCCCCTGAAATGCAACACTCGCTATTTTTTGGACTGAAAGAATTATGTAATTTCTACAACATCCATTGATATGGCATAGTGCTAATATTTTCCCTGGAACTAAATAAAGTCTCTTCCTTCAAGGTTTAGATCTGAACTGATACCAAAAAAATAGAGGGAAAGCTCCAGGTGTAGGAGCTCTAAACCACAAAAACTGTGAAATATATCAGAAATTGTCTATGCTTGACAAGTAAATCAGAACTAAGCCCCCTACCTCTGCAGTCAGAATATGCAACTACAACTCCTATTCTGACCTTTGCTGTTTGTCCTATTTGACCTTTTTTTCCATGAGATACAGTTGCATGCAAGCTAGTTCTAATATTTTTGATGGTGTTTTAATAACAAAAAAAATTAATCAAGTTTGTTAATAGATTATCATGAGACCCAAAGGTGCAAGTAGTTGTGTGGTAGTTTTTTGTTTGTTATTCTCTACTGGACATAACACTCTAGGTCTTGATGATGAACGACAAGTCCAAAATGAACCAGATACCACAATTGTATGTGGTATTCAATGTTCAGAACAGGTTGGGCAAAGAGACAAGAGAGCTGGAAAATAACATTCACTTGGCCATTGACATAGGGGAATTTTCACTTTGCACTCAAGATAAACTGCAATGTGCATACACGGTTTATCTAAACTATGGTATCACCTATAGTCAGTGGCAAGTTATCCCAATAATAACATGCTATTAAGCTATTTGATTGCATGGAAATACTATTTAGTAATTAAACAGTTAAGATATTTTATCATAGGCTTTTTGAAACTCTGAAACAAAAAATACAAAAATATTAATTTTAGCTAGTGGAAGCTGAGTCCAGGTGGTTGCCCTCTCAAGTCAACATCACCATCTGAAGTGTAAAATATTCCTAATTAACATAAAGAACACCCTGTGCTAATTACTGTGTTTGCCTCCAAATAATGAGCCATAACAAGCCTAGAGTTCATGATGATATATTTACATTTAAATGCCATCCAGTTCACCATCCTGCATCAATATGCTCCTGCTTAACATACTGACAAAAAATGAAATTACTGCCTCCATTGCCCTGCAGACTAGGGAAGCCTCAGACTGCTACACAGATACTAGCGTTAAAAGAACTTTCAGACAGACATTCAGGATATAATTGTAGGACACATTCCAACAGATCCATGTCTCTCCTGTGCTGAGGACTCCACATCTGGATGCAGTACTCCAGGTGAGGTCTGACCAGCGCAGATGGTCTACCTGCTGGCCCCACCTCTTTTGATGCAACCCAGGATACATTTGACTTTCTGGGCAGCAAGGGCACATTGCTCACTCGTTCAGCTTACGAGCCACTGGTAAGCCCGAGTCCTTTTCAGCAGGGATATGCACTATGCCAACATACTTTTTATGATTTCAGTGGAATTACAACAGTTTATACAGGCTGAGTGTTTGGCAAACCAACACGCAAGAGATGTAACTGTAGCATTGGTCCTGCACATCCTACGCGAAATAAAAATGCAGTCAGAGGTAGATGACACTCTTTGGGGAGGAGGGAGAGAGATAAAAGAATACATACTTGAAAAACACACACTCCCACCTACAGAGAGCATTTCTGCCCACAAACTGGGTGGCCATGCGCACACAGCACTTGGACACCTAACCCCTCTATTTGTGCAGATTATTTGTGCAGATTACAGTTTTGCAGGTAGGAATACAACACTTCAAAACACAATGTGCAGGAGAGCATTTGGGGGCAGAAACTTAACACCCACATTATAATTTGGCCTTTGCCACCACATGACAGTCTTCTCCACTTCATGAATCTTGAGGTATGGGGGCGTGAAAGAGCTCACAGCATATTTTTGTCTGACAATGGCTCCCACAGCACAAGCGTAGATATTCGAAGCACTGGCAGCTTATTTCCTCTCCCCCTTCACATTGTGCTCTTTAGTTCAGTTTCCAGTATTTTTACACAGAGCTAGTAAAACTAAGCCATTCACTGAGGGGAGTAAAAAACACCAAAGCAAAAAAAAAAAAAAAAAAAAATCTTCTGTTGTAATACTCAGGGCCACCTTTTCAGAGTGCTTACTGACACACTTCTCTGGCCTAGAACTATGCACTGACTTAAGACTTGTATCACTCTTTACAAGAGATTATTTTTGGAAAAATTTGAGACACTGCAGGTGTAGGTATGAAGACTCCTAACTGCTGTGTGGATGTGCCTTCTGGAATCAGGAGACATGCATCAAGAGTAAGATAAGGAAACCACAGGTTTGTTCAACCGAATACCACAAACTGACTGTTAAGAGTCAATTGAAAAAATAATAATAATGAAAATACCAAACCTTTCTCTACTTCCTCTCTGTTGCTATTCTTGCTAAGGTTCCAACTACACCCTACACCACCCATCCCAAACAAACATCTTTGTGGATGCAGACAGGCACCTAAGACACTCCATACCTTAGAAGAAAAAAAATTAGGTGTTCTTCCTCCCTAGAGAAGCCTGTCTGGGTAGGAACCTCACTTCTGCTTTAAATCTGAAATGTTGGGGTTGCCACTGCATCTATTGCTAATAATTTAAGTCTCTGGCATGCATACCTCCACAAATATTTTTGGCCAGAACCTAGGCATATACCTTTGCACCTGTTTTAAATGGTATTAATGCCTAGCAGTAGCAGCTCTTCTCTACTCAGATGAGGAAAATCAGCTCCGTCCCAGCCGAAACTAGGACTTGGATCCCCAGATCAGTAAGACCACGTTAGCAGCTTGTCATGCTGCAGTTCACAGGGCACTGGTACCCACTCTTTTCCTAACAGGATGTTGTTCAACAGGCCTTCCTAACTTGTTGAGCAGTAAAGTTGGTAGCTCTGCACTGGGAATAAAGGAAACTGGTAGGTTGCTATGTTGACTGCAGTTCGTATAGCTTTATTATTGTTAGAAGATTAACAGCCAGCAGTGCTAAAGTGAACTCAGAGCCTGTATATTTCCAAGCACAAAATACTGCAATATGTGCTTAAAAGCACAGATAGGGTCTATGTTCACTTTTAAATTGTTGGCTGCTACATTCTGTCATCTCCTTTTAAAGGTTGCTCACTAGCTGCTTTCCAAGTTTTCACATATGTATGATTCCCATCAGCTACAAGTGTAAATTTGCAAGCAATGGGAACACAAGTGCAGGCACTGTGTGATGGAATCTGTATAGAAGGTAAAGCTGTCACCAGATGGCATTTTTGAGTTTTGTGCATCCAGATATTCAAAAGCATCTGAATTTTGGATGCTTCACTTTTTTTTTTTTTTTTGATACTCTAAATCAGTATCTGCTCCTAGGAATGTTCCCTGTGATATTTTGTGGATAAGCCTGTAACAGCTCATTTTGCATCACTACATACCTAGACTACAAGAGCCCTAAATTAGTACCTAGGTAGAGACTACTTGGAAAATTCAATCCACAATGTCAGTAAATAAACTTTTTATGACTGATTTTGAGTCAGCCCTAACAGTAGCAAAAATAAGTAGGTTGCATGTTCCTTTCCTACAGGGAAACATTGCCAAAAATACATAACTGTCACTTTTCATCTTCAGAGTAACGTTAGCTACTGAAAAAAAAGATACACAATGAACAATTATGTCTTCAGCTTTCATGTCATTTTACATCACTGTACTATCAGCCATGCTCAAAAGCTTAGAGGCAATATTCTAGGTCACTGACTTCTACACACAGTGTATTTGCTGTTTGGTAATTAAATTAGATACACTTTAATTCTGAAGCAGACAGCCATTTGCAAACATATGACCAAGTATATCACTGCTGCTGCTAACACTGGATGAGGAAAATTACACGTGTTAGCAATTATTAACTATCACTGAGGATTATAAATTTAAGGATTATGACATTAAGAATAAGTGGATCAGCAAATCACTGCAGAGGAAAATCTTTAAGATGTAGCTAAAAGCCAGACTGAAGGGCTGACCTACTTTTTGTCACTTCTTTTCTATTTACAAGTTTTATTTATACTTGTAAGAAAAAATTCTATACAATTACCAAAATAACTTATCAAGAAAGTTCTCACAACTATTAATAAAACTAAATAGAGAATAAAATACTGCCATGAATGCTCAGCTTTTATTTTTAATAAGGTTTTGGCCTACATTTCATGTAAATAGACACTAGTGCTGCTTCAGATCAAGCTTTCAAGAGCTAAACGGAGATATGGATTTTCACTTGATATCATGGATAAACTAAGATGTTAAGTGATATGACTTAAAAGTAGAATATTTAAAAAAATGCGTTTAATTCCAGATTATGATTCAGAGGCATCTATTACATAAAAAACTTGGTTTTGTTGTTGTTTTTTTTCCCCCCTCCTTCAAGTATACAATTCGCAAATGAATTTTAAGAAACAAATCTGATGGGTAATGTGCTTTTCAAGGAACAAATAGATGTTAAAAAATAAGAAATTTAAAGATAGCACAAAGAAGCACCTGGTCTTCGCTTATGTGTTTGAGGAGCGACACTGATGGACAGAGACATGCAAATGATAACAGGACACAGGAAGAACCTGACAACTTAAGATATAGTCTGTAAGACATCCAAGTGGTTTTACAGAGGTTACCACAGTTCCACCATTTTAGATGTTTTTAAACGTTCTTTCTTCTGCCCACCTACAATACTCAGAGCTTGGGTTTCTTTTTGTCATTTTAATTCTCCTATCGCTTTGTGCAACAATCAACATTCAAGAGGAAGTCCTAAATTTGCAACAACCAAGGAAAAAGTGTTAAAATCCCATTTTGTCTTTCCTTCCGGAGCCTGACACATTGGGATTTTTTTCCAAGCTAGACAAGCTATGAGGCACAATCAACTGCTGTAGTTTATTAATATATACTGTCCACCTAACTGTGCCTATAGACCACTGTAAGGACACCAACACTGGCCTTATAGGCTGAAGAACATAATATGATTGTAGTATTTCCATAGCTCTTTCTAAAGTACTGAACTGAAAAAAAAATCAACGTCTGCAGGTAATGCTTTGGCTGAAATGCATGGAAAAACTGGCTTCAAGAATGAGGAAAATGGATAAAACACAGGGCTGAACAAAGGGTTTCTGTGTCCATTCCTATGCCATGGGTAGATGTTTGCAGCAGTGTCACACTCAGCCGCCAGCAGGTGTTGCAATGGGCAGCCATGTAAAGCATCTATTCACTGAACTCTGTCACTCTAGTTATGTGCTCTTTATAGCAAGGAAAACAGAGAAAACAAAGAGGCTGTTATGCTTTAACTTCAAAGCCTTCATACTCCCAAGTTTCAGCTCTGTACCTGAGGCAGCGCAGTCCAGAAGTCAGGCAGCATAGTATCAGGTAAAGATATTTTCTGCTCCAACAGCCTAGTCTCTGTAGCGCTTACAAAATAAATGAGATTTAAAAAGCAAGAAAACTACTTGGCACATGCATAGTGATATCAGAATGTCACCTGACATTTGTCATTTGACTAACAAGTTTTATACCTAAGCTAAGTTCACAGGAAGATTTTTAAGAAAGGTCATAGAGAAACCATAAGTTTATCCATAACTACTTCAACAATCAATGCACAAGAAGCTAGGAGATACTGATCTTCCCAGTTTATGGCTCCTGTTGGAGTTATCGTTCTCCAGTTGCACCAATTTCCTCTTCAACAGGGGTAAAACTTTTATGAGATCCCTAAAGCCTGTGTGCAATATTTATTCAGTGAGTCTAATTAAAGGTATTACTATGTACATAGTTACTGGATCTGTCCCCAGTGGCACTTCACATCATAAATAACAGATGTGAAATGTACTCCTATTGGGACAGGCACTAGTATCAGTTCTTCTTATGTTATCTCTTTAACTATTACATCAATATTCTTAAGGGTTTTTTGTGTTTACTTTGTATGAAAAATACTATTAAGATAATATTAGTTTGGGATAATTAAATTTAGTTCTTCACAGGTCCATAGGAAGAAAATCATTTTGAGTTGTATTCTCTTTATGGTAGGTTAAGATGAAATAACAGCTAGAAGATTCATAAATCAGCTTTACTAAATCTATGAAGCTTAATTGCACGGGAGTGGCCCAAGATAGAATTACAACTTTAAATATGAATTCAAGAATTCGAAAAGCTTTAATGTTAACCCCTGAAATTGGGGGGAAAAGTTATCAGTTAGCTCTTCCACTCCAAACTAGACTTCTTTAGACTTGAATTTATCCAGATACATTAGAATATGGAAGCATAAATTCTTCAAGTGGGAGGAAGAGAGGTTGTGACTATACAGTTGAATTCTCTTTTCAGATCTATACAGATGCTACATTAGAAGATCAAGGTGCGTGCCCACAGCATGGATTCAGCTGCCCATGAGAATTAAGGGAGTTGCCATATCTCGTTAAACTACAGATCACCATCTACAACACATGTGCCAGAATATGCTCCTAAACCACAAAGGTTTAGTATTGATCTTGAGGTGTGGTCCAGTAAACTAAGCATATCAGCAGGACAGCTGGTAACAACTTTCCCCTTTATTCTGCACATATAGAACTGTTTCCAGCTGAAATAATTCTGTTAACCTACATTTAACAGCATATGGAATTTTGAAATCATAAGGGAATTTGAGATGCTGCATCAAGCCCACCTACCTACCTGTCTGTCATGCCTGACAGACATTTGTCCAGGTTATTCATAAAGGCCTACAGTGCTGAACATACACAGACATCTATGGCAGTCTATTCCAGTGTCTTATAATTGCTATAATATCATTATATCTTTCTGTCTACTCAGGCAGAGAAAACAAGCTTTCTCCTTACTATTTGTGTTATACCAAAGCACTCAGATTCTTTCAGTGTAGACCCCTGATGATTTTCAGTAACATTTTTAGGCTCTCCAAACAATGGAACCACACTTCTGGAAGTGCCACATCTTAGATTTTATGCATAATTCAGATGCTTTATTAGTGCTGGCTAGAATAACAACATTTTCAGATCCTTTCCTCAATTTCCCCAACATATACGTAGGTCTCACCCACGTCCCTTCCCAATGTAATTGTTATTTGTAAAGCTAGTGAAGATGCCTGAGCAGGTTCCTACTGAAGTTGTTGAAAAGTGCCAGACTCATGACAGAACCTTGCATATCACCATTCAATAGCTTCTTGTTTGGACAACAGATAATTTGCAACTACCTTGAACCTTACTAATATGGAGATAGCAGTTATTGCCTCTCTGCTTTCCACAAGTCCTGTGGGATACCACTGTATAGGAAATTTGACAGTTTGCTCCTTAGAAATCCATGGTAACTTAAAAGAGTTTAAATCCATGGTATTTTAAGAGCTTAAAAAAAAAAAAAAAGGTTTGGGCCATTTATTCCAATTTTAAATCAAGGAATTTAATTTCAGCCAGTAGACCTATACTTCTGTGACTCCTCTCGTCCTGTTCCCAGGTCTTGAATACGGGAAAGATTGTTTTCCTTTCTAGCCATCAACCATCCTCCTAAAAACTGTAACTTTCACATCTTTCCTTGGAAGAACAGCTTTCATGCATTTTCTCAGGAAAATTTTTAGAGAAAAACTTGGCTGCTTTACAAATGATTGACACCAAGCACAGGATACTTGGCAGTAAAGGAGACAAATTAGTTGAGCAGTAATATACCAGAAATGAAAAAGAACCTGTAGACAAAAATATATCACCCAGTTTCTCATTGAGGATCAATAATAAAATAGAATAAGCGACATTTAATATGGTGCAAGTTTGGGGGAAGACAGTGCTAGGTCTTAGGTAGCCTTGTACAGGGATAGCATGGAGGTGACTGAGTATGCTGGGCACCGTGGACACTGACACGATACAGCAGAATGGCAGCGGGGTTAGATCCAGTAGCAACAGTAGAAGGAAAGGCCACGATCACACTGAAGGAAGATTGACAGTTCAGAGGGAAAAGAACTTGGTAGACAAATTCCAGTAAGAAAAGGCTTAGGAATTTTCTGTCTTTTTAGATATTTCATTTTACAGAGAAGAGAATACAAGTGTCAGACGGTATCTCAGTACAAGGGCAAAATATAATGCAGCAAGAAGAGGTGACATGTTTCGCACAACTGGGGAAAAAAGTCAAAAGGCAGAGAGGACTGTGGAGGGAGATGCAATAAATGGCATGCAGCTGTTGCATTCTCTTCTTGCTCACCTCCACACGTAACAGCCCTTCAGCAATCATTAATCTTTGTTAAAAAAACACTGACAACCAGCTGGGCTTGTCTCTCCATGGACAGTTTTACAAAACCAGATATCCACCTTTTCCACTTTTTTAAACCACTGTGAAGGTAAGTTTATACTTTATCACTAGCTGCTATCTGTCACTGAACTTATACCCTCACTTGCAGATGAGCAGGTCTGTCCTACCCTCTCAACAAGACTTTTGGTAATGTAGCACAAAGAATCTTTGCTGCCTCACTTTCAAAGTAAGTTTTTCTATTTCTAATATTGCAATGAAAGCTGACTGTTAGAAGGTCAAAAATATGATTGCTTGTGTAACTACTGTTTTTCTCCTCTCTGTGGGTCTATTTCAAATTAAAGGGTTTTGTTGTTTTGAAGGAAAATAGTGTCTCAAATGCATTGTGAATCCTGACAAAAACTCGTCCTTTTGTATGCCAGGCCCTGGATAAAATCCTTACACATTTCATCGCTCTTTTTATTTATTGAAATGTTTTGTTTCTGGGTGGGTTTTTTGAAGATAAACATCCCATTCCTGCCAACATGCTCGGACAATGATGTCCACACATAGTTGTTCATTCAGTCTCTGGAGTTCTCTACACTGCCACATCAAGACAAGTAACCCAAACATTTATCAATTTGGTTAAATGATTTTTCTTCATTTCTTTTAAGAGATAAGAGTCTTTTTGGATTGTATCTGCAGTAATTATTAATGTTTGCAAATAAGACTTCTCTTATAGCAATTCTTCACTTTGTCATGTTTCTGTATACACAAAAGGATTATCCTTATCCAAAAATTATACTCCGAGATCTCACTAGCTTTAGACACTGCATTGTAGCAGTACCTGGATAAATTCTTCTAGCCTCCTAAAGTACTATTTCAAAGTTACCTGCCCTATGACATCGGAATTTAGATTGCTGTTACTTTCTACTTGAAAACTTAGCGAGAACATGGGAACACATGAACAATGAAAGCATTTATGAAATTCTTGCAAGTGGCAAAATCTGATCTCCAGAGGAGTTAATTTCTTTCATCTCATTTTTCTTTGAGCCAACCTCCTCCCACCCCCAACTGTTAGAGCTCATAAAAAAAACTTCTGGCTTCCAGCAAACTTATGTTCTACTTTCATCTAGAAAGGCAAAAATGTGTTCAGCCAAAACCACAGTATTCACTGCTATTTGAAACAATCTGTGTACCTCTTTTACGTCCCTATTTGCAGAGTTGCTTACAAAATTCAGTACAGTAACCACAGCACTAACCTTTCCAGATGTCCACACACATCATCCTCTAGGTAAAAAGAGTAATATATAGCATCAGTTTGTGAAGACTTTTATGACTGGGATCAAAATAACTCCGCGAACTAGTATGTGTGAATATTGCCATCATCATCTAACCAAGAGAGATTCCAGAATTAGAATTATAGTGGGTATTTCTGCTGATCTGAAAGATATAACATCTCTCTTCTCATCTAAAATTCTGAGATAAAAAAATGAATGCTTCCAAATCTAATATTGCTGAATACAACATAAAGAAGAGACAGTAATTTGGTATCTCAATACATTTTTTAGAAGAATATTGAGGCAAAAAACTCAATTTCCACTGATGAGACATTAGTAAAAATTAAGATGTATAACTGGGTTATTTTTTTTGTATGATTTGATATGGACAGACCTGACATTCAGAGCAACTCGCAAACTTTGGAATCACTCTTCTCTCAGATCGGTCTTGATGAGTAGATGATTGATGAATAGATGAAAAGTCTAATTTGCAATAAGCACGCCAAAGCATTTAGCGCAGTGAAACTTTCCTGTCCACCCCCTAATAAAATAATGAATTAATTAATCATTAATCAATGAATTAATCAAATGTTTTCTCAGAAGGTCAAGCCTTTTGTCATTTGCAGTCAAGTTGCATGATCAACTTGAACCAAAACAGTGGGGAAAAAAGGAAGTTCAGCCATTTGTTTCAGTGCTTTCAAGTAAAAACAATATTTTTCATCTAAAAAGAAAAATATGTTTTAATGTAGGTCAAACCAATATAAAATAATTTTCAGGTTAAAACATTCATTTCAGACCAGAAATTTGCAGTCACCCAAAAGAAACTGATGAGAAAGCAAACCCCCACCTTCATCCATCTGGTTTGGTATGACCTGAAACCATTTTCCCCCTTGTTCATTTCAAATGCTTTAAATTCAATCACTGAACTGAAAAAAAAAAAAATCCAGCTTTGACATCTGTGCTTTGATGCACATACATAACCAGAAGATTACAAAGCCTTTTGCTAAGCAGTATTTAATTATATTGCAAGGAAATTTTTAAAATTTGTTAGGTCTTTATTAGATGTTACTGGGGTCATTCACTAAGTTGATTGTTCGGGGATAGAAACCATGCTAATTTTCTCTGGGCACCAATGAAAGAAAATTTGGCAGTGGACAAACTATCACTTTATTGCTGCACAACAAAATTGGTCTAAACTGAGGTACTTACTACTCCCTTTACGCTCCTTCTGCTTCAGGAGTCTCTACTGTTGCTATCAGACAGGGCCCTTCCGGTCACCATGAAAGTTCTAGGACCCAAATAGTCTCTTTCCACCGAAAGACGCATGCAGGATCCCCAAGAGCATGAGAAACAACATTCATATTAAAAGGTAGAACTGTTCTCACTTAGAGAAATTAAGCATTGTGTAGTAAAAGCTGTAACATGGGATCCAACCAAAATGTAAAGACGTAGCAATAAACTATGGTACTATTCCCCTTTCCATTCTAAAAACTTCGAATCTCTTCTTCCTGTGCAAATCCTTATTCAAATCCTGAGCAGCCTGTTCAAACTACACAGCACCTGTTAAATGTGGATTTTGAATGGTGAGGGGAGGTGTCTCAGCACGAGGTGATATAGAGCAGTATTTTTCAATCACTTAAACTTTATTCAAACTGAAATAAATTGAAGAGATACTGTGAGGGCAGCTTGTCCAAAATTAATTTGGTTTCTATATTTGCTGGTTTTAAAAAGTCAGAAAAAGAGTCTATATAAGAGTGAACTAAACTTAGATCATTAACAGAAAGCAGCATGGAAATATGCCACTATGGAGTGCCATGATTCTACTTAAATGTAAAGTTTTAGATAAGGAATGAAATTAGATGGTATGATAATGAAGGATGGCAAATTAAGAAACATTTTGCAAGGTAATTTCAACTACCATCTACCATGGTGGTCTGCACAAGACAGAAAACTTGCCATTAGTTCATTCAGTTGGATAGATGGATATTTATGCAGGCAATGAAAACAGAACACATGACTAACAGACACCTTTGAAAACTCCAAGTAATAAAGCAATGATTACAGACAAACAAGCATAATTTGCAGATAAATGGAAACCGTTATTTTAGCTCAGAAGATCCACCTATTTGCTTTGTTCCACCCAGGTAATTTCTCAGGTATTGAAAGTGTGGCGGGATGCTCTGCTTTCTTTCCATGATAAAGACAAAAATATCCTATTCAGTCTCATTCCAGAGCTGTTACTCTAAAAATGAGAACTGAAATGAGATCAGTAGTACTCCTTTCATCACTGCTTCTGGAAAATGTTTTCTTTTCCCTTATGTGTATTAGCCAATTTAATATTCTGCCTGAATACTTTTGATATGAAAACCCCCCAAATAATAGTGCATAGGAGCACAGAACAGAAACCCATGCAAAAAATAACTAAGAACACAAACTGATATCAGAAATGTGGAGTGAAATTTATAACTTAGTTAACGCATCTCACAGTTCACTAGATAGCTTGTTTTTCAGATTAAATAGCCAACAAATATGGGATTCTAGCTGTGGCTGCTTTGGCAAACCAAAGCACTTCATGCTTCAATAGAACATAAAGCAAAAGCAGGCAATTCTTTAACATTCTGAAAAATTAGATGTATGAAAATTAACAAAATCAGGTATTAAGAAGCTTTTTGGATCCCAGGTCACAACGCTGAATTTATCACTCATGCTTGATGCATGTTATCTCTCACTGCAGTAGCTGTAAAGTTCTCCAGATTTACACAGAATAAGATTTTTATTTTAGAACACATTTCATTCATTGTTGAGACTTAAAGGTGGCCCCAGGTATGAGCGAGCGTGCCTGCACTGTTTCAGTGGAGTTGACTACCTCTTGTGAGAGCTTGCCCTCAGTGACTGAGTAATTTAGCACCCAAACACACCGGGCATTCAGGGAAGTTGAGGACACAAGTTTGCAGCTGAAGCCTCCTTCTTTAATTTCCCATTCTCAAAAAAATAACACACATCACATTTCATAGCAGGGACACTATGAAAGCAGAGATCAAAGGAACATGGCACAGGATGTTGGCATACAGCAAAAGTATCTGATATCTGCCACAGCCCCTATACTAAACATAAAAGGGTTGTACAGACCCCTTGCACTTGAACACATTTGGGTTCACTAGCATTCCAGTAAACTTACAAATAGCAAAAGGTGATAAAGCTAACAATGTACATTCTGGAGATAATCTCCGAACTCTTTGTACATATAGGCCACAAAACCTCAAAATAGAAAATATTGTAACCAACTTCAAACATCTGAAAAGACTTACTGAAAAAAGTTAAATTCAGAACATTAATTTTGAAAACAGAATAATTACACAACACTCTTAAAGCCTGTATTTTAAGATGTCATTGGAGGAGAAATATTCCTGAACAGATTTTCCTTACAAAAAACGCACACCGTTAGCAAAGTTGAGAACAAAATATAGGAAAGTGTGTTTTCCTTTTTTTGTTTTGTTTTTAATTTATCAGCTATAGTGATTTAATGTTGTTCAAAGGTTCAGAAAGTTTAATTTTGAAGTTGAATTAATCATAACTTTAGGTTCAGAATATGGAAATTAGTCTGAAGCCTCAAAATCATATTCAATTCTACATAAGGCTCCTCTTCATATATTACTGCTCTTTGATATGTCAGAACTCCAAGCACACAAAATGACCCCCGTTAAAACAGATAATATCGATTACCAAGCTTTCAAGCACAATCTAAATAACACGGTGGACTGAACTAGTGGAGTGGGAAGCCAGCTCTTTATTGAGTTGTCCACCAGGATTCAAAGGAACATGGTTTAAAATAAATCAAAGAATAAAATTAGGCTAAGTTGAAGTACTGGTGATGATTTTCAACCTCAAATACTAGATTATGCAACATTCCTATAAACTTTTATTCAAAAGCTCACAAGTTCCTCATCATTCTTCAGTTGTAGAGAGTTGGGTTCTAATTAAGGAAATCCTCAAACAGGAGCTGTTACCAAAAATGTCTTTAAAAAAAAATTCTCACTTGGTATCTTTAAGCAGCCTCTAAAGACAGGATCCCATTTCTAAATTTGTATTCTCAACAACTCTCACAAGAAAGTGATTGGTTTTTCATATCATATACTAGAAAACTTCACCCCTTCAAGCAATCTTCCACACATTGCTTCTATGCTTATCTATAAATATAATGAGCAATCAGCTCCCACAGTGGTGCCTTGCTGTCTGTCTAGAACTACTCTTCTATTGTAAAAATTTCAGACAGTGCTTTTGCCTATTAATAAACAAAGCAGTCAAGCCTACCTCTTTTCACTAGTTTAATCTCATAATATCTAAGCTGCCCACAAACCCATATATCTTTATGAGCAAATATTTGGCACAGAGACAAACGTTATTAAAGATCTGTATTTCAAGCTACAAGTCAGAAATGAACTTTTTGATGGCCCTTCTTTACACACAAACTATACTATTAATAAACAAACACATGCCCTAAATTTCCAGAGTCAGCTTTATAGCTAAGCTGTCTTTATGAATATAGTGTTAGACCTCCCCACCTCC
>WBMW01002239.1:2166722-2269007 GCA_013396635.1 Penelope pileata
CACCTCCACCACTGCGCCGTTCCCCCCCACCCCCCCAAAAAAAATAAAAACACATTTGCTTAATGAAGAAAGCTGCATGGCAGACTACATCTACACCCATATCAGAGTATATGTGTATAAATTAAGGACTACTGTAAATATGTATCCACAAAGATACCTTGTGATACAATGCTTAATTTCATGCCACTTAATTTCCCCCATAAGGACAAAACCGTGGATCTCTTTCGTCTGAGATTTTCCATCCATGTTTTAAGTTTCATATCTACTTGAAATTGTTTTGAACCTAACTCATTAGCACTTAAGAAAGCTTGTAAGAAGAGAGTTTTCAAAGTGTTTTTTTTTTTTTTTTTTTAAAAAAAACCACTGGAGTTCTTACTATGACACCAGGAACATGGGTGGTATATTAGTTACAGTACAAGATACAGACACAGACCCCTTTAAGTCAGAGGCTGGAACAAGCTACAGGAAAATGCTAATGGGCAGTCAAAGCCTCTGGATTCAAACAGTGCAGACATTCAATGCTGCTTTCCACTTCTTGCAGATGCATCCAGGAGAGGCACCACCTGTTTCCCCAGATGTTTATATTAATGGTCCTTTAAAAGGCAACTAATCAAATAATCAACCCTGATTGTGTCATGAGAGTTTTTCAATTAATGGATACTCCAGGTGGAAAAACACCCAAACTGGCTGTATTTCTTCTATCCACAGTAGTTTCATGAATTTTCAGAAGTTAAAATGGCATCCAAGCATAAGAAAAATATCCTGACAAAGCACAGAAGCCAGAACACTGAAGTTACTGAAATACCTTCAGAGAAGCTATAATGAAAATAGGCAAATTAAAAACAAGATACAGTAAGTCAGTTAATATATATGGATACTTGAAATTCATACATACTTGCTAGCATGTACTTGAGATCTCCTGAACCAATCTAACTCCTCTATTGTTTTCCTTTATAGCAAGGAAAACATGAAATATTTAGTTGGTATTTGTTTTAGGGTATTTCTGCGTTTTGATACATTAGTTCAGCTAAAAGTTCGTTATTATCCTTTGCTATAATGGACTGCAATACAGAGACAAACAATACATACTGTCTTGTGTATATGGTTTTTTGTATGTCTGTGTTTGTAAACAGTACCTAGTTGAAAGGCAACGCAACAGCTGTGGAAGAAACACAGCCCTTTCTGCCCCAAAAACAAGTTTTCACAAATACAAGAGCACTCAAGTTGCATACTTTTTATTTCTGTTCCCTTTTTTATTCAGAACAATTTCCTACCTATTTCTCAGTGCTGGATCCTTCTCTTTTTCTTTAATTTCTCTCAAACGCATTTGGTTCTGTATTTGAGTTAGACTTCTAAAGTCATCACTGCCAAACTAGGTTCAACACCAACTACAGGAATTAGATTCCCATGAACAAAAGCCTTCAAGTTCCACATCAAAGAGCCACAGATTTAACACAAGTAAGAATTTTTTTGACATTGCAAAATACCTTATTCTACATAATGCATATTTTATATACCATTTTTCATTTTTTCCCCACGGAGTCCACACATATTGGTTCACACTGGTGCATTCACACTGGTTGCACAGTTCTCAGAATCAGAGTTCATTATCTGGTTTCAGTAACTAATATGTTGCTTTTGCTTATTTAAGCTGTACAACAATCATTTTTTGACTGAATTCTATAAATAAAAATAGCGCAAAAATTTTTCCATGGAAAAGTAGAAAAGAAGTGATAAACTTCACCTTATTTTAAGTTTTCAATTACCTGTAAGACTAGGTTCTCAAACTTTGCTTTAGTATTACAATAGACCAAATTCAACATACAGGTTTTAATTAACAAAAATATAATGAGTTTTCCTTTATTTTCCCCATTATTTTCTTCTAATCCAAAATAGCTGCCAACTTAAATAGCAGCTCTGATAAAATGCAAATGCAAAATATGCATTTCCTTACCTTTGCAGCATAACTAAAAAAGCATAAAAAGATAACATTTTGGCAAGACAAGCAGAACTTCAGGTTCTATTCATAAGGAGAGAGAGAGAAAGAAAGGAAATTCTTTCTAGTACCAGGAAAGACAAATTGCATACACAATTGGACAATCAACATTACATCTCCTCTAGAACAAAAGCAACACTGCTGAAGATTGCTTCTCCCTCAAAGCATGGGCTTACCTTTCAGCAGCCATTTTGATACAGCAAGAACATCTCAGCCAAGCTCATGGTTTGTGACGGTACCAGAAAAAGAAATTCCTGTGAGACAACCAGTGATACCAACAGTGAGTACAAGAGACAAAGGCACCATTCTAACTACCCTTACAAAGGCTTTCTAGGAATCACATCATGCAGCAATTAGAAAAATACTTAATTAAAATTTCTCCCTATACGTACCATTAGCAGGCCCAAGCCTCCTCTCTGCATCATGGTGCATGTGTAGCGGGGCTCAGGGCCTTCAAGGTACAAGGAAGGCTAGGTAAAACAAAGAGCCTGGAACAGCAAAGCAGAAACCACATTTACACAAATGTTCCTCCCACCCATGTAGCTACATCCCCCACCCACAGGGCTGTGGGGGACCATTAACAGAAGAAACCCACCTGAGCACCTCAGCCCTCTCCTGAAGAGTTACCTGAGAAAATGAGAGTTGCTCCCTCCTGGGGACTGCCCTATATAGCTTCTGCCATGGGGACAGTGCTCCCCGGGCCAGGATTGGTCGTAGGCTGGGCCCAGGTGCTGCCTATCAGCCCAGCCCCAGGTGTTGCCCCTCAGCCTTGATGACTGCAGAACAGCTGCGCCCTCAGGGCCACCACGCCTTGCAGACCTTGGTCTGAGCAAATTCTTTAGCTTTCCTGCATGGCATGCCATAGAGTAGTAAAGCTGCAAAGAGGGAGTTAGGTAGGTGAGCACAGCAGGTGCTGCTGGGGGCTCCCTGAGGCGCTGCCCTCATGGCAGCCCTCAGTGCTGTGTGAGGTGAGCACACCAAAGTGCCCCCCTGCCCACAGCAGCAGGGCTCCTGCCCAAACCCCAACTGCCTGCTGGAGCCAGCTTAGCCACCAGGCCCCTCGACATTCCTCCACCAGTGTCCCCACAGGCAAGGTGATGGCTCTAAACCCACATGGGTGTGTGCTATCACTGTCAGTCAAACACTTTCCCGCAAATTAACCTGACTCGTTAACAGCTGCACCTGCTGAGCTGCTACTTTTGCCCAGCACCAGAGTATTCTCTGTGAAGTGCTAGAAACCCAGTTCCTGCTTGTAAGTTCTGTGCAATTCTCACAGGAGCTTTCTGGAAACACCCATTGCACCCTGAGGAAGCTGTATGCTCTGCCAGCCCTTGGGGCAAACTGACCACGCCACATGGAAGATGGCGCCTGCAGGACAGCTGTGAGGCCTTGCAGCCCTGTGCATCCAAAGTCAAACAACACAGGTGGCAGGGGTGTTTCTCCCCTTGGTTGGCCTCCAGGGTTTTTACTTATTTATTTTTGAAGTTATTGCAAAAATCTTACATGCTCTATACCGCAGGCTGTTTTAATGCCATATTCCTACTTGTGTGCCTCCTTTCACTGCCTTTTGGCTAGCTGGTATGACGTGTTCAACTAGTGCTGACTGATGAGTGTGCATTACCAGAAAGGGACTTCTGATATTAAACAGCAAAGAAGCAAATTACATAGTAGTCTGAGTAGTGAGCTGCCAGAAGTTTCCGAAATGCTTTTTGATTCATTTAGACAAACAGAATTTTACCTCTTAAAGTCATCCTGATATTGTTTGTTTCTTTTTTTCTTTTCCTTTTNTGAAGCAACTGTAGCATGATTGATCTTTTGATTTGCAACAATTTTTAACAAATACCTAAAGAATCTGCTTTGCCTGGCAGCTCTGTCCTACTGTGATTAAAAAGTATCAGTTCAAAATTGGTTAAGCATTGCAAAAAATTCAGAATGTTTCTGCTTCTAATACTCATTATCTGTCTAGAACACATAAATCATATGATCATAAACAGCTGTTGCATTAGACTTCTAATCAGCCATGATTTTCAAAGGAAGCAAAGAATGTTGGAAGGGACAATGGAAAGTTATTGTAGAAAATGCCCTATTGGGAACTCCAAAATCCAGTTTTAGGGATGCAGAACTTTGCTAGGCACTGTAAAAACTCTTAATATATAACATTGTACTATGAACAGTATAGCTCTGTGATATAAATAGAAAGAGTACTCTGACAATGCACATAACAAGCGAAAGTGTAGAAAATGCTCCAGACAGGCATTGTTTTAATTAAATGTATAGTGTATGTATCATTGGCTTCTATAGATGGAAAAGAATAAAGCCTTTGCCTAGCAGTCCATTTTCTCCTCAAGTTACGTAAATCCCATTAATGAAGGCTCACAAAGCCTTATTGGAGATGCAACATAGAAAATGTTGATGATCAAACACAGCCAGTTTCTCTCCTCAGAAACATTAGCATAATCTACACTAGCCTTTTGGAATCAGGAGTCATTATAGGGTAGTTCCTGACTCTTTTTTCAATAGAACGTGCCAGTACAAAATAGTAATATAACTACTTCATATTGTCCATCTGTCATTACATCACAGATGCCTCAGAGGTGTCATCTCTTTGTGAGGGATAAATCTCAAGGTGCTAGGGCAAACAGTCAGCCAACACGACAGTCAGCAAGTATCCAAGTACAAACTTTGCAGCAAAAGCCAAAAACTTTTGCATTACTCTTCTTTCTTTCCTCGCAAGTGAATGAAGGCTGTCCTTCATTCTGGGCTGCCAGAGAAGGCACACTGCAGCTATTACAATCTCTGCCTGTCTTTTCCCTCTTTTTCCACCTGCTTATTTTCATTGTGCCCAACAGCAGTTCAGGCTCAAACCACCATAAAGATCAAAGGCATTTCGCCTGAAGGAAGCTGCTGTGAGATGGTCAGGGCAGACACAGAGTAAAATGTTATTGTAAGGTTCACACGGAAAATTAGGTTATTCCGTCACACTCTGATTTGCGCATATATCTCCTAAAGGAGCAGCCTCATGGGACCATGAGATCCTGTGAGCCTTAAAGATTTTTTTGTTGTTTTTGTTTTTATAATCTACATAGTAGATTGTAATTTCATTTCTGAAGGCACCACAGATACAGATTCCAACATAGCTCAACTACTTACCCAAACTCACTGCACATTGCAAGCTGTCATGTGAAAGACAGGTGGAAAATTCATGGGAATAAACAGTCTCTTGTCCTTCAGAAACTTTCAACACAGGTTCCAAATAGTGTTCCCAGACACAATTTTAATTAACACTCTAAATCAGATTCATAAAGCAATAAAACTTGCAGGATTAAACAAGTGTGAAGTACATAATCATTAAAAAAATAAAACCAAAAAAAAAGAAAACAAAAAACAGACAAAACCAAAAATAATAAACAGCATTCAAGCCTCAGTAACATGGAGCTACCTTATTTGATCTGCCTCGCTGGCCGTAGTTCTGGTACCAGCACCAGCAATTTACAGAGCTTTTGAAAAAAATAACCCAGTAATTTTCAGAGGTGGTCTGGGGAACTTCTGTTTCTAAGGTCTGAGCATCCCTAGGGCCTTGATGCCCTGTTTTGTGATCTGGTTAGCACTTTGTAATTGTCAACGTCAGTGTGTCTTTAGCATGAAAGAAAATGGTTTTCAAAATCAATAGCATGAATCTCTTCTGTTTAGATGCCACAGGTGAGTGTGGGGCTGGCTGTTGGAAAGTAAGTACAAATTTTAATTTCTTCATAATAAACATTGTCAATAAAAAGTCAACAGATAAAATACAGGTCCTCAAACCCTACCTGAACATTTAGCGTGAAAAGCCCCACCTGTTCTCTTCACCTCCCATTTAAAATTCAATGAGACCTTCCATGTGAAAAAAAAAAATAAGAAAAACATGAAACAAACTAACGTTGTATTAGCAAGATACCTAAAATGTATCAAAAACGCACAAAGATCTAGTCTGCTTTATGTCACATGCCTAAGAATTTTACCATTGCAGATTGCTGGCTGTTACCTTAAAGGAACAGAGTAATACAGGTGATAAAAATTCTCAAAAGCCATGCTTAGTTCCTGCTTCTCTTCTGCAAAGCAGCCCCAGTGAAACAAAATCATGTTTTCAAGCACTGATCAATCCCATTCTGGAAAGAGATTCTTATCATATCTTTGGTTCTATAACAATAAGAGCATCTATAAATGAAAAGCAACATAGTACTCAGAAAAGAAAAAAACTGTTTTTTTTCTCTTCCAGTACAATGAATGTTATTCTAAAATACATTAAAAGAAAAGCACATACACAAAGATAGGAAGTGCTAGATCAAATATCCTTTGTCTAAGACAAAAAACATGACATTGAAAGCAAAGAAGACATGCTCTAGGAAAGTAGGAGGTGGTCCTTCCACTCCCTCCATTCCTGATTCTTTTTCATAAATCAAAGCAGTTGCTTTGAATTCTATCACGTGTGGAAGTCATCTGTGTTTTCCCTGCTAAAAGGCATTACTTTGCACATGTATCCCAACTGACCTTCACTTCTGCTCACAGTCCCCTGTTCCTCTTAAGATTCCCTATTCAGCAAGAAATTAGAAATGCTTTCTTAGCTGTAAGTACTCACTAATAGCCATCTTGGAAATCTGCTACACCTGGGTTGCCAACACTACGAAACACATGTCTCTGACAGCCTCTTAATTTAGGTGTTCTCTCAGGAAAAACATGTTCCAACAGCTCTTTCACTCTCCAGAGTTCCTGCCTGCCTTCATTAATGATATGAATCAGTACTCCTGTTAACATTTCTCCCCATTTGGTTTACTTCTCTTAAAAATGTTTGAATTTTTTTTTTAACACAGAATTGCAATTACTAAGGTCTGATGGATGCTTCTAAACATCATGAGACAAAACCAATTCAGACAGCTAGAACAGTTAGAACAGTGTATGATTCTCTTTCATGACACAGTCTATGCTGACAAAGACTGCAAATTTGGAAGTAAAAGAATGATATTTGTATCAGAAATGAAATCCAGGTTTATTGTTTTGGAGAGAGAAAGGAACACTAAGATTTTTCTCTGTGACATTCTGCACAGAAAGTCACAGAACATTTCCTTGTAACTTCATCTCAGCTTCTTCTTAAGCTTCCTTTTGAGCTTTGGCCTATGATTTAGACCAAGTTCAGCATTCAAAAATGGAAAAGATGCAGAGAAACATCATAAGCTGTTCTGAAGTTTAATCAGTCTTCCTTAAGTTCTTCTGAATTATTTTCACTTATTTTCAAAATGGATTTGGGCATAAATGTGACATCATCTTCTACTTTCTGAGCTACTTAAATCTTAAATATACCTTGAATTTCTCTAGAGATTCCTGGTTTTGATAGTCAGTCTGGGATTTTGATTCCATTAGCTAAATTGAAATGGACATGTAAATTTAATAGATAGCTCTGAAAGTCCTAATTCCTATTCTGTGCTCATGCTGCCAAACTGCTGCAGCATCTGAGGTATGAGCTGGGAAATATAAGATGGGAAAGGTGAAGATGGGAAAGGATAAGATGAAGATAAGAACAAGATAGGAAAGGGTAGGATGAAGTATTTTGGTACCACTGAACCTTTTTTGCCAACTCCATAGACAGTGGCCTTTCAAGCAATCATACTCAGACTCTAGTTTCTTTTGAAGTTATACGAAAAAGGAAAAGCATAGGATAAAAAAAAAATTGTTTTGGATATAGCATTGTGTGTGTGTGTGTGTATGAGAAAACTGATCTAACGGTGTGATCTGGCCCACATTTAAGTCAGCACAATTTTCTGACAGCACTTCGTGTTGCTCTGAACTCACTCACTCCGGTACCAAGCACTATAGCTGCTCTGTCTTTGCAGTCTGCCCAGGCAAATCTGTCCTGCCGCTCAGCCAGGCTAATTACTTCTGATGGGAGTGTGGGAATAGCGTGGATCAGGCTGCATCTGATTGGTGGCTCCGAGCTCCCTGGCTCAGCATTAGCTGAGGAGCTCCTACCCTGTGGTCTTCTGTACAGCATCTTCTAATACCAGCATTGCAGCGAGCGTACATTGTATATAGCCTCTTGCTAACATTCAAGCTTTGGACAGCTTGCCCTAGTTATATGGCGAGTGAAAAGAAACTATGAAGTGATGTGGAGTCATCACTTTGATTTTCCTCTGTAAGAGTTAATTTCAAGTACATCCAGGAGGCTGTGAAAGGTTTGGCACCTAAAACTGTGTTCTCCTTATCCAAGGCAACAAAGATAAAATACGACTCCGCTTCATTTATGCAGAGAAAACAAAGATTATTGCTTCAGTAATAAGGTTTTGTTAGTTTTTTTTTAATTTGGGGGTAAACATTGGTGAAATTTAGTGCTCGTAAAAGTGAGAGATTAATCCTGGACAGAGCAAGGTTTGGTGCAGGCAGACCCTGTGTAAACTCCCTCTCGTCCCCATCAATGCGTCTCAGTCAGGGCAGCGAATCGTGGCTGCTGTCCCAGCACTGGGCCTCTTCTGAGGGGAGAGTGCCAAATCTGCTGAGCAGCCCAGTGCCTTGCTTGACTGCAAATAGGTTTCAAGCCCACCAGAACAGCACGTTTAATTACGCTTCCCTGTTGCTTAACTCTGAGATTGTAACAGGTACCTGTGTGTCCTCCAAGCATGCTCATGTAATTGGCCCTATCCAAAAATAAACCATGAGGTGGCAGAGATTGTGTCTTTGATGATGGTTTATTTTTTTTCTTTCTTTCTTTTTTTTCTTTTTTTTTTTACTACATGCTGATTTTTAATCTTCTAGACTGAATCTTGATGGAACAAAAACCACTTCTAAGGGCAAATTCCTGTTGCTTCTTGCTTTGATCTTTTACACATACACACACAAAAAATCCCTGATGCAAAGGAAGAGGGGATTCGAAAAAGAAACAGGTGTGAGACTCTGAAAAGCACTGTAACCAGGTCAATAGGAATTTCCCACTTGCTGTTCAAATTCTGTGTCTGTTTGCCAGGGAATCAAGGCTCACCACATACGGTTTCCCTACTATACACTGCTGGCAGGGATCTTATCGCTGAGCCAAATTAGCAGGAAGGCGTATTCTTAGATCGCCGTTGGCTGGGGCCAATTTAACCGCGCGCTCCAGGTAAGCCAGAACTGGTTATTAGTTGTACCTTTTTTCTTAAAGGAGCAGAATGTGAAAGCTAAAACTAAGAGTCCACCACAGACCTACCCTGTGCTGTTCTCCACTTAGAGGGCAGCAGAATCCCAGCACTGAACCATTTCAAGGCACATTGTTGTGCCAAATGTGCATTTTTATATCGACCGTCTGTTTTACCCTAGTTTTGCAGGGAGACAGTGTTTGTGAGCATCAGTATCTGTGGTACAGAAGGACAAAAAATATGTATTGAATGTAATCGATTCATACTTGCTTCTCTTACTTAAACCCCAACTTACTGCACAGCAAAACCACTGGAAAGAATCCCACTAATTTTAGCTGGTATGGGACAAAGCCTTGGCTCGGAAGAATGGAATGATCAAATTGACATCACTGGACACTTTTAAGCAACATTACAATAGCAGTTTGTCCATGGAATTGCTTCCCCTATGCTCATAATGTGCATTGTAGAGAAAAAACACACACTGGGAAAACTCAGGGAAGGCTACAACCCAGGGAATTGCTTACGCATTATCCAATTGGGTCAGAAAATTTGTTTTTCTAGAGAAAAATGCATTGGGCTTAAAAAGCTCTTGGCTTATGTAAGAGATGCCAAAGGGCAGTCTATTCATTAGCCGAGACATAAAAGTAAAAAGGCTGCTTCAGGGCCTTGGGGCAGCACAGTTTCTTGAGCTCTGCTTCATAACAGCTGCCCTCCCGAGTCTGCCTCACGTCATCAGCCGTGCTCTGTAGCAGAGGATGAAGATGATGCACATACTGCCCCACATCTCCACTTTGGGCACTCTCTGCTTGAGAGGAAGAAACTCTTAATTTCCAGATCTGTCCTTCCTAGTGCTGACCCCCAGCAATGGGGCTTTTCCTTCACTTCAGCGTAATCACAGTAGGAAAAATTGTTCCTTTCTTCGTTAATATTACTTTCCGCTCTTCCTAGCCTGTGAGAAGCAGTAGCTGCCCAGATCTTTGTTACAGCATGTGCTGCAGGCCCTGTGCACTGGTCCTTGAGGAGGAAGCTGCCTTGATCGTTTGGGAGTCATGAAGCAGCCGTACAGTGGATGCTTCAGATCTGCAGGAGGGGACCAGAACCAGAGAGCAAGGGGAGTGAACAAGTTCATTCGTACCACATGACTTTATTACTCTGCTGTAGATGCACTCGGCATTTTTTCAGTTAAATGCTGCTACAGAACGAGATAATTGGCTAAAAACTCTTTGTCGCTCCATCTGGTACAGTCTTTTCCCACTTGGAAGTCCAGCGGAGCAGCCGGACAGCTGCATTTCTGTCTTGCATCCAAGCCCGCTTCCCTGATGCAGAGGTGCCTCCTGATGTAGCTCCTGGCGGGGCTTCTCCTGCTGCCTCCCAGCAGCACTCTGTATGTGAGCCCTGCCTGTGAACCACTTCAGAGGGGCCATCAGCACGCAGTTGTAGCTGTTCGGAGCAGTTACCGTCACGCGGTCACTCGTCTGTGTTTGCGATGTCTCTCAGCCAAGAGTGTCAGGTTGCAGGGGAATGCATTGGCTGGGATGTCTACTGTAGCTCGAGCTCTTGCCAAGGAAACCTGAATAAACCTTATAAAAATATTCTCCCTCTTCCTATTTATCTTAGATTTTTTGAAGTTATAACTATTTAATTTATCAAGCCTGATTTATTGAAGTATTTACCTTGGATGCTGTTGTACTTGATGGTTTTGAGCAAAGAAATGACTAATTCATAATGACAGTTGGGATAAAAAAATCGCAGCGCCAGGAATTAAACAAAACAAACTCTTGATTTATTTATATCTTTAGCTACAAGCAAAAGCTTGAAGTTGAGTAATAGAGTGCTAGCTGCAATTTGGACAAAATGCAATATAGAAAGGAACCAAAGCAAAAGAAAATTCCATAAATATAAAGAATAGTATCCCCACCTGCTCCATCCAAAATCTTTGGAAGAGAAAAGGGAGAAGAGATTGACCTGGCTATTGAATAACCCTCACTGGATGACTCCCGAGTATTTCTTTACATAAAGAGTGTGGGAGAGTGAGGCCATCTCAGTCCAAGCTCCCTTACTGCCTCTCCAACAGTGCCTCCTGCCAGCAGCCTCCTGCCGTGCAGCCAGCCCCACGGCTGGCCTCCTGCCTGCGCTATTTTAGCTTAGAGAAATTCTTGCTAGGAAGAGGAGCCCACTGGAAGGCTATGGAGAGAGAACGGAAATTGGGATGTGGGATGGCTAATACATTTCTGTGTAGTAGTGCAACACCCATGGCTTCAAGGTGTGCTGAGTTAGGAAGTCAGAAGCCATGACTGTCACAAAGCAGTCAGAAAACTGCTCCTGCTAGATGGAAAAGTTGAGAACCAGATACCTAGTTTGTGGCTATTTCTTTCATACCTGTTCTAAGACAAGCTTCCACAACAAAATCTCAGCTGCCAGGTGATGGGTGGATTCACTTAGGATGCAGGAGCTGCAGATGTAGCTCACGGAGCTGAAATGGGCCGTGAATGGAAAGATCCTGGAGCATCCTCACTGTAAGTCAACAAACTTATCCAGCTTGCTTTTCTCTCATCTCCGTAAGCTTAACTCAACTTTAAATGCTGCACAGATCATTATAAACTAACACTTCATAAAGCTTCACATTTTAGTCTAAATATTCAGTCGCTGCTCAGCCTGTACCACTGGTTTTACAAGGGCCACTGGTTTTCCTATCAGCTGAATGTGAAAGGCCTAAAATCTCAGCAGTCTTCAGAAAGGCTATAGCAGAGGCGGTAGACTCGTGCACCATGGTGTGGCAGCCCCACTGAGCTGCTGCGCTGACATCTCCGGCCTTGCTGCCTGCACGTTGGCGTTGGGCCCCAGGGAGGCTGTCATGGGCTCCAGCAAACGCCGCCCTGCACCAGGAAATTGGCTTCCGTGGGGCCTACCCAAGTGGTACACGAACTTCACGCAGGCAGTGATGCAAGGAAAAGAAGATGTCACGTGAACTTGTTTCTTGACACAGGCAGGAAGGCAGCAGCACGAAGGTGGGGAGCCCTGCACGACTGGCTGTGCCCAGGGGCTGCCCGCACCTGGCTGTGCCCATGGCTGACCCTGGCCCACCAATGCAGCTCCTCGGCCTCCAAGCTGCTTTGCTGCCTTGCGCTGCATGACGAGCAGTGCTCTGCTGCCTGGTGCTGGCTGCTGTCCCAGACCTGCTCTGCTCTGGCTGCTCCCTGGCACTGCTGCCAAAAAGGAGCAGAGAGGGCAGGGCTGAGGATGGGGACGGGATGGGAAGGCTGTGGCAGAAAAGAGACAGCTCCTCAAGCCAATTCTCAATGTCGCAAATAAGGAGAAAACCTGAAGTCGAAATCAATGTTCCAGTAGGCTATTCAATTCAGAAATTCAAGCAAGAGCTACAGACAGACTGATTGGGCTGTGGGGACGAGAGCGGGGCTGTCTGCTGGGCAGCGGGCCGCGCGCTGCCGGCCCCGCACGCCCCAGGGAGCCCGGCCATTGCGGCTGGCGGCGGCGAGGCACTGCCTGCCGTGGAACTCCCTCAGTCCTGGGAAGGAGACACGACTCCTAATGGAATAATTTATTAACACCATTTAAGAAATTGAGTTCCTGTTCTGCGAGAACTTTATTTATGCTAAATCAATACGTGAAGTCAGAATTTCATTTTATTGCTGAATAGAAATTATATTAAAAATCAGCGTGGAAAAAGGAAACCGTTTTAATGACACTGAACCATTTTTTTGTCTTGAAGTGATTTTTTGTCTTGAAGTGATTTCGATGACAAAATGATATGATATTAAAAACAATACATTTAAATATTTCCTAAAAGACAGGAGTAAAAAGAAAGTCAGTGCTCAAATTAGAACAAGATGTGGTTGTTCTCAAAATGACATTAACATCAGTAAAATAGAAAAAAATGAATCATTTTTCATCCATTTTTAAAACAATATGAAAGCTGACACTTCTTGCCAAATGCCTGCATTTGGCAAGAACTTTATTTTTGAGTGAAAATGTACTATTGTTGTTTTTTTGACCATATTTCTCTGCAGTTGAGATCATGAATGATGACTAAGCAACATAAGGGGAGCTGAAAAATGATTTCTTGGTAGACACGGATGCCGCTGCTGATTAATTCTGCATGCATGCAGCCTGCTGAACATCACCTGTGGTTTGTTTTTTGCAAAGACACTTCTGAGAGCCACTCTTATGAAGTCCGTCAGCCACAAAACCCAATACTGTCTCCATGCTGTAGTGTCCTGCAAAAAAGTTAGCACAGGCACACTATTTCATTTCTTTTTTCCTATTTTCTTTTCCAGCCTGAATATTGCATATTGAATATTTGAATATTTCAAATTAACAGCTCGTTGAATTTTGTGTTGGGAATGCAATCCTACTTCAGGCAATGAATGATGCTCACAACGGAACAGCCCAGGCTGGGTACGAAGGGTTTGGTCCCAACACGCACACACTGAACCAGAGCTTGGTCTTGGGCAGACACAACCCATGCGTTGGTGCAAACAAACGTCATCCTCGTTACCTCAGGTGACTCCGGTCACTGAAATGAAATGCAGCAGCACCCTGAACGCAGCAAAAGGCATTTGGGGAATTTGAGCACAGCCTGGTGGGTGAGCTGGGAAAATGCAGCGGGCTGCAGGGAGCGCCGGGTCGCAGCAGGCTGAGGCAAGGGCAAGCTGTCAGGAGGGATGCTCTCCAAAACAAAAGGTGCAATGCTGAGTGCTAACGTTGCTCCCAAGTAAATTTGTTTAGTAATTTTGTAGTTATCATCCTGCTTTCACTTGCATTGGAAAGAAAGATCAACTTATAAATTTTTGTATAAACCTTTGATTTATAGCTTACTGCATTTCTATAATGTGTTGGGTCCCGTTCTTCCTCAGAAGCCGTACGTTTTTCTGAAGTAGAGCTGATGTGCACAGAAGCGTGCTGTACTCTGTAACTGAAACTTTCCTTCTCTTTGGTTTCCCCTCACACACGATCAGAGACCAGCACAGCACTCTGGTTCTTGGCAAACTGTTGCTTTGCGTATGGAAAAATGCCTGTGGTACAGCTGTGCAGAGCCCTCGGGGAATTTATGATTCTCTTAGAGGCAATCTGGAGAATGTACAAAGTTAAAAAAAAAAAAAATTGAACCTGTACAAAAGCAAGATTACTTGTGTGAGAGATAAGCATTGCTACTGGAGAGTTTTTCTGAGGACTGTTTTTGAAAAAGGGTAAAATTTCCAGCTTAATGAAACACCCATCCCAGGCCACTATTCATTCTTACTCTGCCATTTCACGCAAACAAGTGGGATGGTAGCATTTCACTTCCCTTTGTAGCTCCCGGATTAAACTCTGTGATGTGTCAGACACGCTGTCCTGCTATGCTTCTGCTTCTCATACCAGATCTAAGCTAGTTTTCCCGTTTGGCAGCAAAGCTTAAAAGCCACTGCTTTAATCACCAGCTGCACGTAAGCGTGGAAAAAGGAACGGGCACAAATGTGCCCTGTAAGGGTCCAAACACAGCGGTGGAAGATGGGCTGGGAGGGAGCAGACCGTGGGATTGTGACGGGGCTTCTGTTATCCCCTCAGTGATGTCCCCTGACCGCCGCAGCCTGGACCAGAGCCCCATGCCCAGCGGGCTGGATGCTTTTGTATTGTGTGACGCTCATCTCAGGATTCGTGCTACGGCTACGGCTGCCTCCACAAAAAGTTTTAACATAACTACCTTGTTCATTTCACAGCACCAGAAATACACAGAATCTAAAGCAAATAGAACACTTGGTTCATCTCCCATTGCCGTTCCCTGAGCAAGCAGAAGCTTGTGAAGGCCTTGGGACCCTTCCTCTCCCCACACCTTCCCACACCTGGCTCCACTAACACAGCGTTGTCATTCTTCCACTTTTCTGTTGGCTTCTTCCCAGTAAATTGGGGCAGAAATCCCATCCCTTCAGTCACATTAGCCTTTGATAAGCCTCACACTTGTCTCTCAGTTCAGCTGTTGCTTACTTATTTTTAGCCTAGATTTCAGATTATAAAATACTTTTGAACAACTAGCTCTTAGCTTGAGGCACTGTTACTGGTCTTTGTGCAGCTTAGCTCTGCTTGAGAAAATCAACAAACCTTTGCATCATACTTTGCATGATTGTTTCTCAGGTTTTAGGCTATACCAGGTATCCAGCCTGCTACAGTGATGTTCTTGCTTTAACAAAGCCAGGTCAGTTTCCTAATGAGCAGAGCTCATTAGCTTGGACGTCAGGCCTCACCGAAGCTTCACTGTGTTCCTGGGAGACTTGAAAATGCACCCACAGGTTACCAGGTGGATACGGAGCATCCCAGCACAGGGATGCTCTTCTGCAAACTCCGTGTCACCACCCTGTGGCTTTCTGCAACTTAGATGACAACAGAGAAGGCACAGAAAAATTCCTGACATACATAGCAAGTTCTTAGAAGCAATCAGAACTTCTGAACTGCATGAAGACAGACTCTCTCAGCTGTCACCATGGGATTTAATGAGATTTAATTGTATGAAGAATTATTTAATTTGAAAATAATTAAAAGCCAAGAGCTCGGTTTACCCCTGGGACATGGGGACAGTGTTAATGCACGGCTGTTTCTCCGATTAGCCTGGTAACAACAACGTGCATAAGGCATAACTTCACACGCTTCAGAATTTTCCTTCGAACAAGCATTCACAAAGGACCTGTTAACCAGGCATGTGCTTTTTAAAAAACGTCTATTATGAGGTTTGCTTTCCAAAACAAAAAATGTGATACTAAGTGCTAAAATTGGCCCAAAGTAAACTTCTGATATTTTCTCTGGTAGTCCAGAGAACATTAAAATCATTCTAAAAAACAGTTTGAGCAAAAGAAAACCCTCCAGAATGTTTGCAGCCCAGGTGTTGCAGGAAGGGCAGCAGAACAGTTTTTCAAGGAACTGATACGGATGAGTGTCCCCAGAGTTATACAGGATGAAAAATTGGGCCTAAGGATCTTCTGATTCGGGACACGTTTGCAGTTATTCCTAGGAAGTGTCAGCAGTGTCTGTCTCCGCACTCAGATGGCCGCACTGAACGCGTGATATGGCTGCCTGAAATGGCCAGAGGCTCTGCCGACGTTCTCCTGCCCTTAGAAGAAGCCATGAAGCGTCATCCAGGGAGCACCGGTGTGTAGATCTGCCTCAGGCTTTTCTTTTTCCATTCAATCTCCAAAGGTGTGCCTCCTTTAATCACAGGGGTCCCTCAGAGCTTTGTTAATTTATTACCTAACGTGGCTTTAGCTGAAAAGGGAATTCAGATCATAACCAAGGGGGAATCCACTGTCTCTGTGGCTGCTGCCACTTGCTCAAGCAGGACTGTCAAGGGTGCACTTAATGGAGCTGATAATTGTGAATGAATTATTGGATCTAGGTGAGCTGCAAAATTATTTTAATTTTTTTAAACCAAGTGTTACTGTATATATTGTTTACATGGCTCTCAAAATTTTCAGTTTTGTTTTCTAAGGAGGAATTATGAATATTCAGTGATAAGTGGAGGAGCACTAGATCTGTTGAGTGACTGTTTCTTTAATGATTTCAAGCCAAAGAAAATGAGTTTTTTCCGTCTGTAATGAGAGAACCATGACTCATACCCAGGTTCACACACGGTTTTGTAAGAACTGAATGGTGTGTTTTCCTACTGAATTCTTTTTTTTTTTTTATCCATATACTGGATTGGACAAGATTTTGTGCTTTTAGAAGGAAACGACCGGCTTACAGGCTTCAATAGAGCAAAACAATTTCCACTTTGTTAACTACGAATTATTATTTTTATTTGTTTTAAAAACATTAGGCTAAAATCCAGCAAGAAACAGTAAAATTATCATCATTTTAACGTACAAAATCTCATCAAAAAAAAAAAAAGTAATAATCCCTGTACTAATCAAAATCTGCAGTTTGGAGAAAAGCATCCCAGTATTTTCCATTTCTGAAAACGGGCTGTGTGTGTTTATGGAAGTATTGTCCTTAAATTACAAATTACAGTATATATGCATAAGAAACACAGTATTTCAATCTCTTAAGAATAAACAGAATGTTTTGGGTTTTGTTGGGTTTTTTTTTTGTCAGAACTGTTGCAATCAATTAAATCTCCAAACTTTCTTGAGTCTAATATTGAAATCTCAGATGAATTTACATGGAACAACAAGGACATCTTGAGGCAGCTCAGAAAAATGCAAAGTTTCTCTTCCACATTGATTTGAGAGGATAGAGGGTCAGATTCTCAGTTAGTCTGACCCTCGGAATCAGCACAATGTAAACGGCAAGCTCTAGAAATTGTTTGAAAATGTCCAACAGGTTCCTCAGAGTATTATTAAAACAGTGCTTAGTCAGCACTCCTGAAACGATAGAATGTGTGCTTACCCATTCCACTACTTTACTGGCTAATGGCTTTGAACGCAGACCTGTTTTAACAACACGAGTCTTGGTATGTTGAGTCGCTTTTCTTCTTGCTATAGAAGTAAAAAAAAAACAGAACAAAAAAGTACTTCTCACTGCTCAAAATAAGAAAATAGTATTACACTGTACATATTTTAAAAAGAAGTATAAAGACAGTGAAAAGGTTTTTGAAGAAGTATTAGATGCAAATCTACCCAACAATTAAACTTTCACAGTTCTTTGTCACTCTCTAGAGGTTTCAAGTGTTGCTTTCCATTTGTACCTTTGAAAATCTGATATAAAACTAAATTTTTTCCAAAAAGGTGGGAAGGGGAAAAAATCATATACTTCTTACTTTGGTTAAGATTTTTTTTGCATATGAAAATATACTTTTTTAGTAAAAAATTCTAAGTTAAAACTGGAGTTGTGGGCCCATTCGAAGAACTTTCTGTCCCCTTAGTGGTATCCGCAGCCTTAGAATCATCACAAAATTCAGAAGCGGCATTTTCCTCTGGCGTCGTTGGAGTAAGATCAATAGTGATCAAATCAGCTTCCTGATCTTTTTTTTCTACTTCATTGCAAAATTCAACTTTATCTTCCTGCTGGCTGTTCTTCTTTATTTGTCCATTCTGTACAGGATAGGTACTGGCAATGGTGTCGTACAGAAATTGGTACTGTTCCTTAGATACAAAGAGAAGAGGTTAGTATGATAGGAATGCACAGATTAGCCCATTCTTTCTTTTCTTAGATTTTAGAAATTTAGCACATTGTTGAACATGCATATCTGAAGCAGCTTCCACAGTTTTTGGCATACTGTGGTGACTGTAGGGTTTATTCTGATTTCGTGTATGTCGTATCTCTACAACTGCCTCTATCAGGTGCTCCAAGCAGTACCCCCCTTGGTTTTCCAAAGCCAAGTCCTCAAAATGCATTTTTCAGAGTACCGAAGTTGTAAACAACATGTATCATAAGGACCCTGGGAGAGATATCTTATAAACTCCTCCATATTGACAAAAAAAAAAAAAAAAAAAAAAAAAGGTTTGGTTTTTTAGCAAAACAGCATGTGCCACAAAGACACAAATCCTCTGGAGTGATTTAAACAAAGTTGGTGGCTCCTAACCTGTGAAATGGAGTTAGCCTCCTAACCATTCAGTTAAGGGACACTGTACATGCATGTCCCTTAAGCAACTGCAGAAACACCAGTTCATGCAATTTGTAACCATACAACATGCACCCTTCCATAAGGTGTTAAAGAATTAAAGCTCTGGACGCCTCACAGACTCCTTTATTTTTATCAGTAACAGCCACTTTCGAAGAAGTGATAGCGGCTGTGATTGTCCTAATTATAAGTAGTGTTCCCTATGCAGAAACAAGGTTATGCATAAGGTTAGTAGGATATTTCTGTGATAAGAAACCCTGTGATTTGTCCTGGTAAGTCATCAGATTTACTTACAAAGGTGGAGACCACTCCCAGCCTGCTGCGACGAAGAGCTTTTACCACTTGGAAAACATCTATTACGTCTTCTGTTTCTGCACTTTCCAAGAGGGTCATTAAAGCACAAAATACACCAGTCTGCTGCGATCCATCACTAGAAGAAAATGCACCTTTTTAAAATGTAAAATCAGTAAGACTTCCCACTGAGAGCTTTATTTTGAAGTCTATAAAATGAATTACATACCCCTGTAAGGGAAACATGAGGTCAGCTTTGAATTAGTGATCGAGCACCTGGTGAAAGGCGATGGCTGGCCTAAGGAACACCTGTACTCCCCCTCCATGTGACCAGGAGGGGTGGACCCAGGGTGGGACTACCCTGGGCTTATTTAAGAGCCAGCCACCAAGGGGAAAGGATCTCCTGTGTGGGATCTGGTTGTTCCTCATCTTGGTGGGAGATCGCTTTCATGTAAGTTGAAATCTTTTGTTTGCAATCATTAAACCATTTAATACTTCACCTGGGATCACTTCTGTGATTGCACCACAACCCCAAACACTATTTACTGGACAGGAATTGTTACAGTTAAGAACCGGATGCACAAAAGACACAGCTTATCCAGATTATATCTGGAATTCATATGCCGACTTAATGGATCAGAGAGAAATTAGAAGCAACAGTCTTACAGTCTCAGCAATGGCTAGCATGATTATCTTCCTTTTAAGATAGCACAAAAGGCTATTCCTGGAAATGGTCCTAAAAAAGTGGGCTTATGCACTGGGATAAACTGAAAGCTCTGCTGGATCCTCATTACTAGCAGACTGTAAGAACACTCTGAGCTAGCACTTCTTCCCAAAATACATGTACCAGGCAAAAGCAGCTAGCTCTGACCACCTACTCCACACCCAGGCTTGCTGAAGAGAAGTGCACTCACCTTTCAGTACTACAATCAAAAAGGTCAATTCTGAGCAAAAAGCGATGTTCTACGGATAGCTGCGTATCTCCCTCAAGCCATGGAAGGCTTGTGGGAAAAGGTGGATGTCACAAAATTGTGGTTACTAAGTACCTCCAGAGACTAGAGGTGGGCTAAAGGATGTGCTGAGTTCAAACCCACCGGCAGTGGATGACGAGTGGGACACTGCGGTTGTTCCTGCTGTCCTCGGAAGCTGGTCTGGATGGGAGTTTTTCTTTAAGGTTTAGAATCATGCTGACTAAATCTTTGGGGTCTTCTGGAACATCCAAGCCATTCCACCTGTGGTACTGATACTGATATACCTTCTGTGTTTCTTTCCTCTGCAAAACAGCAGTGGAGATGCAGTTAATGTTCAGGCTGAAAATAAAGGTTCTTGCAGTACATCCATTGCAGCTAATTTACAAAAGAAAACTTATATTGCTGGGGAAGTATAGTGTGATATGAGCTCCGCCTTTGTGCAAATATGAGATAGGAAGAAGTCCAAGATTTGCTCTTAAAAGACAGCTGACCTCCTGAGATTTCACTGCCACCATCTCTCCAATGTTGAGGTAAATTTGAGCGAATTTGTAGCATTTACCATGATTAATTGCACGTCTAGAAGACAAAAATACAATTTCTTACAGAAATCGAAGGTACTTGTGGTGGGAACTGTCCTTCCTCTTTCTTTGGGATAGATTTATAATTAGAAGAACAAATGTAAAACTTGCTTTTCTAATTTGCAAATAAACTTCTACCTTCAGATGTGTGACATCAAATGCACGTATGGTATAGCTAGAACAACAGTTGACATCTGTCATTTGAACTTCTATGCCATCATATGTTTGTTTTCCTTCTCCCCAGTACTGTGCACAGTGTTCCTAAAATAGATAGAAGTACAAGTCAGTGTTTACCATTCAAACTTCCTTTTACTTTATCTTCCACTTGCACTTTTACAGAATGAGTTCTCTTCAAAGTTATATATATATATTTTAAAATACAGCATCAAACAACACTTTCTCTTGAAAATTAATTAGAAGGTAAATTTAGAAGGTAAATAACTGAAAAAAATACGTTGGAAACCCAAATTCCTCATCCTGTGAAACGCACTGAAGTGGAAGAAGAGAATAAGATAGTGCAGTTCAGTGTTTTCTTTGTATGTAGAGGACCTTTAATAACGTCAGTGAGAAAATGTCACCCTCACCTGGTCTCCTTCTTTCAGCTCTGTCAGCATAACAATGACTTTGACTTTTCTTTGGAATATCATCTGCCAGAAGTCAGAGATAGTTTCCTGCAGTGGCCCCTGTGTTGCAATCATGGCTTTTGGACCCCAGTAACCCTATAAAAGAAATGTAAAATATTTTTTCCTTAAATTAATTTGAAATGTGATTGTAATGCAACAGAACTCATTGTCGTTTAAAGAATACTAAACTAACAATCTCTGTTGTCCATATGGAAAATATGTCTTTCACAGTAGGCAATGATCTTACAGGAATTATGAGTCAAATGACATAAAACTCACAGTATCGCTTCCAGAGTATTACTTTCAGATTGACAACAAGATGTGCTCACGCTACAGTGAGTGAGATCTCACATTGCCATAACCTACAAAGCATATTTTTTCAGGGCTAAATCAAATATTTACTTCTACACAGCTGTTTAATTTGACCAATAAGAAATTAAGTTTATACTATAAAACAGAGTTGGTGCACCAGTCAGTTCACACTAAGCTTTTCAAAAGTAAAAATATGTTAACTCTTAATAGATACCGTAACAGTGTCACATTTTAAAGAAAGCAGATAAATCTAATTTATTTTGTAATTCCATAACAACTGTTATCTTCATTAGTGACTGATAACTGCTCTCTTCCTTTGGAGGTAAATATGATTCCATAAAACTGATGGCCCAAATTTTACTAGTACAGTTTTGTATACATGAATAACTGTACTCATATTTCACTAGCAGAGAAAATACTAATATGGATAAAGTATGTCGTAGCAAAGTTTAGAATATTTTGATTATTAAAATTATAAATGGATTTGCCAATAAATTATCAGATCTTCCTTCTCTGTTCAGGTAAATTTTATTCTCTTTGTGAAGTCAATAAGACAATGAGTTCAGGTTAGCATACAGTTATCACAAACAAGTTTTAGCTGAAAGCTTGCGAGATACTTATAGTGGACCCTCTGTATACATACAGTTATGAAGGAAGCATTAATGTATTTGCTTGATTCTTCACAGTCACTGTCCTCATCTGAGGAGTCATCTGAGTCGTGTTCACCCTCCTTCCTTTGTTCCTCTTCGTTCCTGATTGGCACTCGGTTAAAGTCATCTGCATGAGACCAAGTGTCAATGTTATTCCACACTGCTGCTCATATAATAGCATTTGAGCAGGGCCAGCCCCATGTGTCATCACCATCCTGCCTCCTCCAGGGAATCCCAGCTACTGTTTTTTATTACTGGTTGAAGATGGCCACACATGGTGGCCTGGATTCCCTTGTGGCTTGGGTGCTTTGTTCTGGGAGCAGAGCAGAGGAAAGATAATTTGTCCACTCACTCTGAACTGTATCAGTTCCTGCATTTGGGATCATACTACCAGGTGTGCATCTGTCACTCTCTTGGCAGTACAGGGGAGTAAGGGAACTGGGGACTGATTATTCAAACTCCTTGCAACACATGCTATGACCAGTCTCCAGGCAGTAGTGTCCTTACTGGCAGAAGGCCAGAGGCATCAGAAAAAAGGATTTGATAGAGTGCTAGGGGCTCCTGCACCTTGGGTAATGTCAAAAGGCAACACTGGGGAACTCTGGGTTTGAGAAAAGTTCCTCCTCCAGGTTCCAACCATCAGGCTTCCTCTTCCTCTCTCCCAGTGCAATACCTAAGTGAGCCACAGGCATTTTGGGGTGTATTGCATCCAAACACTGAACAAAGTTTTGCCCTACATGTAGGACAGCAACTTGCTCTTCGAAACCTAGTGCCTACCATCCCTCAATAGCTTGTCAGAGTCACCAAGTTCTAGTTCTTCATTTTCATCATCAGAAAACACTGTTGGTTCCTGATGTTTTAATGGAAACTGCAAGCAGAAAAAGGCCAGTCCTTCACCAAAAAACTGCAGAATAAAGGCCACTTTATTTGAAATAAAACACTTGCAAGAACTCACATTTTTTAAAAAATCATTTCTTCTTTAAATCACTAAGGGAAAATTCTAATTTTACAATGTTGAGAAAATAACTTAATCAAATCCACCACAGTAGTATAATTTACTGTTCAAAATTTAATAGACTTTCTTAGAGCAGATAACAGATACAACAGGAAGTTCATAAAAATACTTACATGGAATTGTGTTCGCATTCCTATTTTTGCTTTTATTTTCCTCTCGGTTCCCAGTGTTCTGTGTCCGCCATCCCTTATAAGAAGGCAGTCTCTAAAGAAGAAGTTTTGCATTATATTTGAGATAAAAATAATTTCTTGAATCATGGTCTCCTCTGGACACCCATATCCTGTCTTCATCTCCCAGTGCCTCGCATTCTTACTTTAATTCTACAAACTTTGGTCACATCTGGACTATAGTTTAGAAATGTCAATTCTTAACAAGTACAACAGCATGGAAAATATGCACATAGACACAAGTAATCATCCTATGCCCCTAATCTTTATTAAAAATATTATCACAGAAGTGATCTATTATATATAGTATCTCTTTCTCATGGCTATTGTGCAAGACACTTTTTAATGTAAGCGGGACTGAAGGCCTAAGGCATTAGAAAGCAACACTTCTTTACCTGAAATTCCACCTCCAGCAGAGAAGGTTCACTCGGAGGATCCTTTCTTTTCAGATTGTTAAGATAGGAATACAGCTCTGAGAGATTGACCTCTGTTTCTCCGTACTGATTGTATTCCACTAATGCTTGATGGATAAGGATGTACTGTGACTGGTATTTCCCGTTTGAAGTGTTTAAAAATGAAGTTATTGATGAGTTAAAAAAAAAAAAAAAAGACATTTTTAAAAACCATTATACCTATTACTTGTATGATGTGATTGGTAGTAATAATATTACACATTAACATTAAGCAAGCATTAAGTTCAACTGTTAAAAACCATGGGGCTTCCATATGAAACATTTTGGAGCACACAGTGTGTTGGATGAAAAGTGTCCTGCAAATAGACATCATGCCATTCAAACAACATGCAACTGAGATTTGAAAGATCAGAAAAAAAGCCTAATTTAAGAACATACATCTCGTTTAGTCCATGACTTTTATTGTACTCTCAGCTCAACTGAAAATCCCACTGGATAGTTTCTTGTACACAAAAGTTGTATTTGTGTGCAAGTTCAACTCTGCTTCTCTGCATTTATGAACTGTACAGCAAAAGCTGGATTATCACATCTAAAATGTCCCCATCATCTTTCTCTATCATCTAAACTTAAAAATTTGAAGTTTCAAAAACTTTAAAACTGTGCTGGAAGGTTTTCAGAGCTATATTTTCTATGAAAATCTTCACCTGAATTGTAGCAGTATGCCAGACTCAGCAGAGCAGTTCTGAGAAATACTGATCAAGAACCAGTAAAGGAGAGTTCTAAGTGAAAGGAACATTAGCAAGATACCTCTACTTGAACCATGAGGCACCGCTGCCGGCGCAGCTTCACAACGTAGCCATAAACATCCACTCTGCCTTCTGCATCCAGCCCCTCCAGCATTGCATCAATTCCAATATAGGTCCCAGTGCGCCCAACGCCGGCACTGCAAAGCATGAAGGGTTATCGAAGGGAATGGCATCTCTCAGTCCTTCCCCAAGAGGGGAGTGGTCAGTGAGAGAGCAGAAGTGAAAACAGTTCTTTCTGTAAATTAATTGGCAATACTAAAAGTGATGAGTTTGAATTTTAAATGCCTTTTAATGATGGTAAGGCCAATATTGTCAATCGTGGTGCTTATAGCAACAGTAGTATAACATTTACCTATCTGCTTTTCAAAAGTCTACGTACCCTCAGGTTTAGTCAACTTGAATAGGGACCAATCCATCAGAAAAAAGGCCTTTCTATGTCTCTTTAACTAGCTCACTCTCAAATAATCAACTCACAAAATTTGGGATCAGCCAACTGACGTCTGCTAGCTCCCTTCTGTAAATAGCTTCACTTCATATTCATTTAACATTTAACATAACATAATCATTATTATTTTCAAGATTTACCTGCAATGAACCACTATTGGGCCACTAAAAAAGTTGCTGAGAGCATTAACTCTGCGTCGGAGTTTGAGAAGGAGATGTGGATCCTCAGGAACTCCATGGTCTGGCCAGCTTGTGAACTGAATGTGAGTGACATCTCTTCCAGATGTCCTTTCTCTTCCCTGGACAAAGAGAAGTATGGGTTTTTTGGAAAAAAAAAAATATATATATATATATACGTATATACGCAAAGCCAAAATCAAGTGCAGATACACAAAGCAAAAGGAAAATAAGGACAGCAGTCACCAATTATTGAAACAGAAATTTCTAACAGTTTGGTGTCTTGTGGGGCTCCCAGTGGTCTCTCAGGTTGCAACATTTTTTATATTCAGTTTGAATTTAAAAAAAAAACAGTCAAAAGCTGTGAATCAGGAATTCACAATGACTTGAACAGAGGACAAGCAGGAGTTTCAAAGTGTTGTCACAAATACTTTATTCTTAGTCTAGCCTGTGATCCAGGGTGTAATATGTTTCCCCACTCCATTCATGAATAACTTTGCTAGTTCATAGCTCTGCTTGCTTCAAGGGACACTGGTTAGTATGGCTTTTTCTTTACTGGCTAAGATTTAGAATGGCTACATGGGCGTTTCTCCAATAATTAATTCCCAAATTCTTACCCAGACTTGAATTATCCAGCTGTGGCAGTTATTCATACAGTTATTCACTGTTGTTTCAGTAACTATACACATCCAATTTCAGTTTTATCTATGTTAATATGATGTCAGCCAAATGGAGAGTTCTGAAAACATTAGTCCTCAGCCTGTAGCAGTCTTTCTTTTCTAAGGTTAGATTTTTCTAGTCACAGAGGAATTCTTAACATCAAGATGTGTCACTACCTTCACATTACATTGCAATTTTTGCATTAGTGCAATGCAGTGAGGCAGCAGAGGAGGAATTTCCAGCTGAAATAATGGATTGAGGTGGGTGGAGTCTGTTGCTTGAATATTTTGCTGAAGATCTCTCAGAAGATTTACTCTTTGAGTTTTAATGCTTTTATCTGTGACTTATGTTCCACTTACCCTCACTGAAATATATTTGCAAAGGAAACGAGAGGAGCATTTAGCCTTGGATGGCAAATTTTGTTCTCAATTACACAGTAACTAACATGATTTCAGATGTTTAAAGAGAGCAGTTAACCAGCCTTGATGACTCTTCATGTAGCCAAATGATAATTTAAAAAAGCTTATATTTATAAACGCAATTCAGATCACCAGAATTTGTAATATAGTCCTACTGTGCAATTATCATGAGGCTAGGTAACAGTGTGCTATGAGTTGCTTTGATTTTACCTGCAAAAGACAATGCTGATACAAATAAAGCAGTACGATTTCTGTATTAAAGAACAAGCTATAAGAAAACCACAAAATATTTTTACATAGTTTTACATAACAGTGCGTTAACAGATTATCAGTTTCATCTTAAAAGAAGATTCCAAAGTACTACAGAAAATATTTATTTAATTTGGGAAATACGTGCCTAACTCATATTTCCCACAACAAATGACACCTACGTCTGACAAGTTTTCTTTTAATCAAAATGTTGCTTGGGAAAAAACAGCAGAGCATCTTCCATTGCTAGCTGGCTCTTCTCATGCTGTAAAGAATCTCTTAACAAAACCTACAGACTCCAAATAGACGCTCCAGTTCCAGACAGTCTTACACTCCTGAGTCTACTCACATTTGTGATGTGTAGCTTCTGAATGATATAGTCTGGACACATTTTACTTTCGTTGATCTTCACAATAATGTCCCCATATGTTGCAGAGCCATTCTCCATAGATGGCCAGTACTGGGCACATTTGTTCTACGAAGATATGAAGTTAACTGGTGAGCGGCATGACAGCAAAATGGCAGAGAGCAGAGGGCTAGAACAAAATCTGATTTAAAATAGACAGTAACTTAGCAGTTTTCCAGTTTCTCACAGGTCTTGTCCTCTCCTAGAAAGGTGGTCACTGCTTAGGATGTCACTGCCAAATAATTCCAAATATTCATGGAGCTTAAATTGGAACACAAAGTAAAAGAAAATCCTCTATGCTAGGTGACAATGTAAACACCCCCACACAGTCCTAGCTGCTGTTGCCTGAAGGCTGTAGAGAAGTTTGATGCTACTTCTGCAGCTTCTTTTTCAGTCTCCAGTGAGGAACTTTGCTCCTACCTGCTGACAAAAAACAACTTGGGGATGCTTTAAAACTGCAAGCTGTCAATCTTTTTTGTTTTTAAAAGCCATCAAAACTCCTTGTGTTACCTTTCCTGCTCTAGGCAAGCCAGAAGCATCCAGCCTTCCCATTAAAGGAAGGGCAAAGACAGAGGATATAAAAAATGTTCTGTCTAGAACTTACTGAAGGCATTGCCAAGATGTCAGAAGTGACTAGATGGGAGAAAACAGACACCATACAGTTTTTGACATGTCTGTGAGGAGCCAGAGTTCTACCTTGAGCCCTTTTCTGGGTTTATGCTTGGAACCTCACCCTCTGCCCATACAGCTGTGGCTGAAGTGATATTTTCTGATAGAACTGATAATTCCATGAGGCAACACATTTTGGTATGCCTCCAAGGTAGGTTCTGCCAAAAGCCAGATGACAAAGAATGGAAGCAAAGTACTTAAGGAGAAAATGTAATTCACCACAGCACAGCAACCCATTCTGTTTTCAGACAAAAGAAGGATGGATGGATGGGTGAATGGAATGGATGGGTATTTCTCACCCTGTTTCCTTCTTCGCAGCGAGTAACCATGACAATAATTGTTGCCTTCTGTTCCCAGATCATTCTCCAGAAATCATCCGTGGTTTCATCCTTGGGGCCTAGCAGAAGATATTTTAAGGGTTTTTTTCAGAGTGCAGCAGCACAAAAGCTGTCCCGTTGACATGCTTAGCCCTGCAGTGTGAAAAGCTAAGCAGATATCATGAAAATAACTGCTACAGACTTGCTTTCATTATGACTGCTGCCATTAGGCAACAACAGTTAAAAAATTTCATATATATCTTTCGTTCATGGCTGTGAAATGTTAAAAGTCCTGGCATAAAACTATGCATCATAAGAAATCCACCTGTGAAGTATAATTCCTTCACCTTCAAAAAATTCCCTAAGCCAAAATTTACTGGCAACTTTTACATGTTAGGTTTTAAAATGTCAAAGTTTCAATTATTCTTTAACGTCACTAATGCTTTGTGGCTACTCCCTGAAAAACTGTGGTTGAAAGCATAAGAAAGATTGTCTTAAGGTTACATTTACCTTGCGCAGCAATATATTTTCTTGGTTCTTTGAAGCCCTATAAAAATGTAAAACGTTATTCAACTTTTAAAAAGAAAGCATGAACAATTAAAAGATTTGTAACTTTAGAAATAAATTCAGTATGCAATGGTCCAATAATACAAAATATTGCAAAGATGGAAAGAAATCATGAGGAAATCCTCAAAGGTGTTTGATTCATGAAATGCATAAACTACAGAATTTCTTAAGTAGTGTCTGTAACTTTTTATAAGTAAAAATCACTTACATCAATATAACTTGCATTGATATAGTCTGATCCTGAGTCTCCTGGAATCTCAGAGAGTTCAACGCGGTTGTGATCATCTGTTTAAATTATTTAAAAGAAAATAATTATATCATCTTAAGGCACTGAGAAAACAAATCTTAATACAACATGCAAAAATTGTAATAAATACTTACACGGAAGGATATCAATGTAACGGTTTTTGTTCTGATTATGGCCTTTCTTGGCCTCCTTTATTGAAAATTTAGTGAAAATTCGAGGAATGCTCTGTAAAACACAGTGTTTATTTAATTGGTAATCATGTACTTAAAATAGCTTATATTACATTCAAACACATATGGAAGAAATTTAGTACTGCTAGGACTCTGGAAGATAACAATCCGTTTCATACAATACTATTTCATATATTACCTTTATTTATAATAAGCATGACATTTATTTTCCTTAATTATATATCTCCACAATCCTATGTTATTTATATCCCCTAGCCTATGCCTATGTTGAAGAGACTATAGAAAGTTTACCTCAAAAAGTACTTCTGCATAAGAAGTATTTTAGTTTTACTGAAAACTATCTCCAGGAAGAGAAGGGAAAAAAAAGTACCATCCCCTAGCAATAAGGAGAAGTTGGTAGCAAAATTAGATGGAGCCATATTTGACCTTAGACGAGAATTCACCCCATTTTCTATTCTTGGGTTTTTATTTACAATCAGTGCATATACTTCAGACAGGCTCTTGAACAGAATTCTTCCCACCACCTGGCCACAAATCTGTGGTATATTTCAAGCCAGTGACAAACCTGAAATTCATCCAAGAAAAGTCTTCCTTCATCAGCAATCTTCCTTTTGTACGTCTCCAACAATTTCTCTGAAGGTATTGGCTCTATGTTCAGAAGCTGCCTTTCATCATCTTTAACTGTGAAAACACGTTGAGCACTCATCTTTAGTGGCTTTTAAAATGTAGATTGCATTTCAGTAGATGTGATTCTCAAATTGACAACTATATTAACAAAAGGACAAACCCATTTATTTTAACTGAGCATGTTTACTTTTCGAAAAGTGCTGTCCCCCAGGTGATCTAGAAGCCAACAGGTCCCAGGAATAACAGAACTTGCTCAGCTCTGCTGTGGAATTGGGGTGCATCAGGAGGAGGCCACGTGCAGGGACTTTGCAGGAATGACACTTTTGCATAGTGGTGATTGTCACATGTGGGTCACAGCAACAGACAGCCCAAATGCCCCCAGTAGTTACATGGGTGTTCAGATTGTTTACTGGCAATGCAAAATCGGATTGCCACATAAACAACCTGCTAACATTTACCTTGAAATATAAGAACATATGTTGATTATTTTTCCTAATTTTCTCCAACGTTTTCTGTAGTAATAATCGGTAATGTTAACGATTGAACAAGGCTTAACAGCTCTAACTATATATTTGTTCATTTTTCATTTCCATTTCAAAGACTTTTTAAAACAATTATATGTGTCTGAAAAAATGGATTTGAATATCAAAACTAATACTTTTCATTTAATATGAGGTCTGCCACAAAAGTAATGCCTCCTGTTTTCTTATTTTATGATGTTGGCCCACAATGTCAGAGGCGGGGGTTGGGGGTATGGCAGTAGAGGCTGAACCTTCCCCCCCATATTCCATTCCATGTTGTTGCTGTGTGACAGATGGCAGCAGAGGGGCAGCCTGACACAATGGCGTCTGACATGGGAGTGTGGATGGAGCAAAGGGGTGGAATTGAATTCCTCCATGCAGAAAATATTGCACCTATTGACATTCATGGACTCTTGCTGAATATTTCTGGAGACCAAACAGTGGATGTGAGCACAGTGAGGCGGTGGGTGGTATGTTTCGGTAGTGGTGGCAGTGAGTCACCTCTGCCAGTTCAGATATTTACAAGCACAGCATGCAGGCTTTTATTCACTGCTGGCCAAAATGCACAGCTAATGGTGGTGGCTATGTTGAGAAACAGTGTTTTGTAGCTGAGACTTTGCTCTATCGAACAGTGCTATTGTCCTTTGTATCCGTTGTCGTCTCCATGGGAATAAAACAGGAGGCATTACTTTCGGAGTGACCTACATATAATTACTTTTTGGAGCTTGAATTTGATTTTATTTTTTCTAGAAGCTTTCTGGTATTGCCTGATTCAGCCTTTCAGGATTTCCTTTGAAATCCTGTACAAAAAGTTGCACATTGTGTTTAGTTTCAGTCTTTGGAATTTGAAAGGCTTAAAAATTTTACAGTGACAACATACTGCTTTATGTTGAAATCCTCGCTCTGAAGAAGGTGTAGAGGAAAGGGGAATTCTAGCTGAAGCTAGATTTGATTCTAGAGTTACTCTCGCGGTTAGAGATATAATGACTATTGTCTGGGACAACAAAAATTGTTTTTTCACTTATTGTTTAAAATTGTTCAAATTATTGTTTATTCAAAAAATTTCAAAAAATTGTTTATTTAATTATTATTTTGTAAATAAGATTTTTCCAAACTGATGAACTTTTAGTTCATTTAAGTATCAATATACTGATTGATACTGATCTGGAATATATTTGAAATTCAATATTTCAATATATGGAAAACTCCGAATTTTTTTTTTTTTTAATTTCTCCAGATTAGGTTTTATCCTGCTGACATTCATAATCTATGTATATAATGTAGAATGCAAACATTCCAGAAGTGGCAGTAAGACGTGACTAATTTTATTTCCACCTGCTAAATATGTAAAGATACTCACCTCCTACAAGGCTGATGTCTTCAGAAGAATTGCTGTAAGAAGGAAAAGCATCTGTAAAAGCTTTGACTAGTAAGACATACATCTGATGATAAGTTAAATAAATGCAGTTTCACATATGAGCACCAAGGCTTGCCAGTAACCAACAGACAGCATTACAAGCCCATTGTGAAGGAAGAGTGCTCCAGTTAGGGATCCCTGGGATCTCTGTCCTCCTGCACTGAGCACTACTGAGGGGGGGAAACAAGGGAGCTGCATCAAACAGCCTTACTGCTTGCATAATTCTGTCCTTATCACCTGCAGGAAACACTTTTTATTTCTTGACCGGAGTGACTCCTCACACCACCTTTGTTCCTCTTGTTAAACAAGTGACAGAAAACTTACACATATGTAAAATATAATGAAATTAAGTTCAAGTAAAGCAAAGAGGAAGCCAGCCTCTTCTAGTGTTGTACAGTGAAAATTAATTTTGCTTCTTTAATTATAACAGTTTGCGTCTGAGGAAGAGCAGCTCTCTGCCATCCTGATGGAAAAACAAAGGAAGGGAGGAGGGGGTCTGGAAGAGATGAGTCCCCTGGCTTTGCTGTGGCTAGTGGGCTGAGAGATTTCTGAAGAAATTGTTCTAAATCCTCTTTCCCATCCAGGAGCAAATGTCCCCTCATGCGTTGCACACCCCCCTCACAGCAGAAGCAGCAGTCAGCCTGGGCTTCGGGCACAACCCTGAGGGAAGGCAACAGCCATTCCTCTATCCCAACCCACCATCCTACAGAGCTGCCAAGTCACCCACAGCAGGCTATAATAAACAGAGCTTCTCTAAGATGCTGTTTTGGGTGAGTTCAAAACAATTCCAAGAAAGTGTGAATTATGTCCAATACTGTTAACTTAAATCCTGAAGGAAAGGTTTTGCAGAGAACTTGCAGATATTTTTCACAAAAGTAATGACAAAGCATTCTGTTCTAGCAGATTGGTTCTTCTGTGTCCCAAAGAAAAGGTAGACCAGAGAGATTTTTAATCTCTTTCGCTATATTTGCACTGTCAGACAAATTATCAAGAGGGATTTTGAGTTTCTTTTGAAAGGATGAAAAGAAAGGATATCTTTCCCAGGGATTAGTGAAACATGAAACTTCTAACTCTTTGCACCACCATTTGTGAAACGTTGTTGAAAAACAGAAAAGAAAAATAAAACAAAACATTTTTTAAGAAAGGAAGATAAATATGAAGCTTACCTAAGCTTTTTTTGGTGAAGGTCATAGATTTTATACAGAACCAATAGTAAAGCAATTGATGTCACAACAATCAAGAACACCAAGAATATAATCAGGGCCCTAGAGTTATCTAGGGACATGCAAAGAATAAATATATTATTTATCAAATAAATAATGAACAGCATAGAAACTTAACATTTTTTCTCTCTTTGATTTTAAAAAAAAATACACAGCCCAGCATGAGGCTCTTTGAATTTTTGTTTGTTTGTTTGTTTGTGGAAAGAACTAAGCACTCATTTTTAAATATTGAGTTTTGGTTTGTTATTCCAAAGTCAAAGAATGTTAAGCTCACAGAAGAGGAGGGAACAACTTCATCATTAAGAAAACTTTCACTGAGGTCCTCCATGTCCGCCTGTCAAAATGCTACAGCTCAGTGGCCTGGCACTGCCCTGGTCTGTGTGCCATACACACATGAGCAGGGAGCAGTGAGAGGTTTCCTGTGACTCTGACTGTCAATTGGACCCCATTGCCAGACACAAAGGTAGATCTCCCAAAAAGATGCAGTGGGAAAAGCCTTCCAGGTGTATAAGTTACTTCAGTTAAGAAATAGATAAAGTTTGTTTTTATTTATTTCTCTTGTCTACAATACTTTCCATGTCTACAATATTTGGACTTTCTCATATTTGGTATTGGACACACACACTCCATGGGAGTGGGGATCCCTTCACAAGACACAGCTCCTGGAACACAAGATCTGAACACAGGAAAATAATTCTGGAGTGAATCATTTAAGTTAGAGGAATTAACTTCTAATCACATTGCAATGTTTCACGAAGAAGTCACAGCTATGTAATTATTCCGAGTCATGTTTGACGACTTGTCAACATGGTCTATTACATTAATGTTGAAGAAGAATATCATTTTTTGGAATGTAGATTAATTACCTATAAAAATAGGCAAAATTTAACAGAATTCACAGTTTATGCTATTACTCTACGACCAAGTCAAAAAGTAAAAATGCTGTATGCGTTTACTTACATCTGGTATTTATTTTTTGGCTTGCTGGTTCTCCGTTATATGCTCCATTAAACACAAAGATCTGCATACAGTGGGTGAGAATAATAGAGATGTTAAGATATACCAAGTAAAAAAGCTTGCAGAAATTCTTTAAAAAGCAAAAAACTATGGGTCTTTGAAATACATCTATTTTCAATGAATCAACCTCACTGATGGCCCTTCATAGTGCAGCTCATGTTTGCAGCTAAGTTCCAGGGAAATCTAATGCAAAAATATGTGTATAAGTGAATAAAAAAGTGAACAAAATAGGAGACATCTTACAAAGACAAAAACAGATGCATCTACACGCACACACAAAATCTCTCTCTTATCACATCTCTCAAATCTGAAAAAGAAAGCAAGTGATGTGTGATAAAACATTATCTTACTTGCTTCAACAGCAAATATAAAAATAGTTAACTGAATTGAATATTTCTAAGACAATTACTGTAATGAAATTTATTCATAAAAGTTTAAATTATAAAAGCCAAAGAAAACTTTTAAACAAGTTCCTTTCTTGAAACATTAACTTCTGGATACTTTAACCGATAATAAAATACTAGCTTTGTTTAGTGTGTTCATATTTTGTGCACTATTTTACATTTAACCATCCTTTTTCATTTTCATAATAGAAAGTCTGTCCTACAGATCCACAGATGAACTCCTCTACTGCTGTATCTGTCTTTTTTTCTCTAAAATCAAGTACAATACACCTAAAAAATGAAAATACAGCAGTTTTGTTTTATATTTACCTTCATGAGCTTGCTTACCTCAAAGTTATATTCTGTCAAGTAAGAGAGATCATTTATAGTAAAATCACATTCACTGTGATTCATTCTTCCGCCTTTCCAAGTCAGTACAAAATCTGCTTTCTCTCCATTCACTTCTTTACTTTTGCACTTTACTTGGACAGCATTATCATCTATCAGTGTGAGACTGATCTTTTCCACTTTTTCTGGTTCTGTTTGTAAAAGAAGTGTTACTGGATCCATTGTCATAATTTCAAACCAAATATTTTCACAACCGCATAAGTTCACATCTACTTGTTATTTCCTCTCTTAACAAGATCATGTGATTTCTTCCTTAAAAATTTCAATCCCAACGTAACAAGATGAATAAAATCAACTTGGGATTAATCATAGTCTTATCTGAACTGAACAAGCTGTAGAGTGGAACAGAAACACATCTACTGGAAGTCAGGCTGCCAAGATAATAAGATGGCAGCTATCCCTTGGCTTCTAATGCCACTTTCTCATTTGAGAGATATGGGACAACAGACAAAACATGGCAACAAAGTTTTCAGTGTGAGTGTGTAAGTTTCAAAACTGCTGTAACTTGATTTTCCTATCAAGACTTATTAGTGTATGTTGGAAAAGTATTCTTTTGATTCAAGTGTCACATTGTCCTAAAGCTGGCCTAAAAACAACAAAAACTTTTTAATGATAATACATCTGTTAAATGTAATCTACGTTTTCTACCCCTAATTTTGTATTGTGCTGCAAAAAGGTTTAAGACAGAGGACGCAGCCCAAGGGACCTTTCACTGAGAGATATTAAAGCCTCAGAAAGTAAATAACCTTCCACATAAGGCAGCTTTATTAGCCACACTTCAGTAGAACACTATTTTCTTCGAAATCACTCCAACTTGCAAGCCAGTATATTAAGAAATATAAAGATGCAGTTGTTTTTTCTTCATATGAAGAGTTAAGAGGTGTGAGGCCTTACGGGCAGATTGAATTTCATCTGGGGGGCAGCAGGCACGTTACTTGGCTGGGTGGGTGGTGGCTCCTGATACATCTGCTCACTTTTATCCACAGAGCAAATTTGTGAGTTTCCTACACTACACGCTGCTGAAAGAACCATGACAAGGAGAAAGAAAGCATTTCTTGAGGGAATGTGTCTGTTGAAAATGAAGATAAGGTTTTCCAAATTGTAGTTGTTTCTATTCCAAAGGAGTTGTGCTCTAATGACATATTCTCCTGTTCAAGAAATCATAAAACTCTGCAGTAGCTGCTTGCTCGTGCTATCAGCTGTTGTAGCAGCTGGAGAAGGTTTAATATCATGAATTCATGAAGGCAAGCAAACTGTTACTTTCTCAAAAAATAAAGGAACTTTTTTTTTCTAGGCCTTTACAGATAGCATGGACTATAATCTCCCCCTGATGTATTAAAATACAAGTGGAGCCCCAGAGAGTGGATGCTTCAAAATACAAATATGCTCAAACTAGATTATCTTAATATAAATAAACAAGGAAATAATGCTCTAATTAGGACTGTTCAAAAATTAAAGTCATTTTTCAGTTTTGATTAAGTCTCAGACCACACACATTATGTTATCAATGTATTCGTTTATCAATTTTTTATTTTTTTTTAATCCCTAGTGGGTTTCAGGTGATAATTTTGACCTCTATATTTTTGTAAATATAAACTAAAATTTGTTAGCTCAATGACCAAACATAATTGAGAGATTTCAGTATTTTCATGGATATTATACAGAACTGGATGCAAAAGTTCTGTATATTCCAAAGAGAGAGAGAATTCAAATTCAAAAGAATAGTCTGCCAGAAATATTTCCCAAAGGCTACAGAGACACATTTAATAACAACAGCAGTCAGATTCAGTGTTCTTCTATGTCCAATTCTACACACTTTTCAGGAGCACTTAAAGCAATTAAAGATTTTTAACTGTTCCTGATATTAGCCAAACAACAACAATAAAACAAGGACAAAAATAAACATACACACAAAAAGAACACCAATTTAAACTGTCATAACATCAGTACCACAAAAAATATTTTATTTTTCACTCTCAAGTATTTTTTGCTTATTCTGTGCAGTTAAAGGAAATATTAATTCATTATCTTATTTATCTTATTTCCCCTACAGCTGGATCTTTATATTACATGAGAGTAGAGGTGGTGGCACTAGAGCTTAAAAATGTACTGGAAGAAATTAGATAAGCATGGTTTTCTTTTGCTCAAAGAAGGAATGAGAACAGTGAGAGCCTCTACATCTGAAGATTACGTGAAAAATAAAATAAAACAAACTCTACCTCAATCCTTCCCCCAAAAAAGAAACCAACAAACCAAGCCACCACCACCACCACCAATAAAACAGAGAGGAGGAATGTCTCTATTAGTCCTTGTCTGCATCAATCGTGTGGGGGTTTTTTTCTGCTCTTCTTGTAGTTATATCAATAGAACAGGCATGGGAAATAAAGAATCACAGCCATCAGGGTAGGCTTCTCAAAGCATAGCCCCAAAAAGGTGGGCAGGCCTTTCTGATATAGCACAAGGCTCGGCAAGCTTTTGGCTATAAGCTAATGTGGAGTCTTAGAGATTAACTGTGTATGTGCACACCCAAACTAACTGAAACAGTTTTGGTGTATCCTCAGGCATGCAGGCATCCTTACAGCAGCCAGGCAGCTACAGAACAGAAGGTACGTTCTGCACATCTTTGTAGCTTTTATGCCACAAAGAAATGTTTTTCTTCCTCTTTTTGCTTAATTTGAATAGTCTCTTTGCATTGAGAGATAAGGATTTCTAAAATCTTATCAAAAATTTCAAATGAATTCAGATTTTAAAAAAAAGTCTAGCATAGATAAAAATATTAAATGCATAATTAAAAATAGATTAAGATTAAATTATCAAAAATGAAATACTAATTATATGAATGTTAGTAAAAAAAATGCTAAACATTTTGTTGGACAATAGTAGTAGCGTATATAAAAACGTAATGAAGTACATTAACAAAGTGCATATTTCTCATGTTAGTCAGTCCTGTTTGCAACAGTTAGCAAATGAGACTTACTTGCTGCTTTTGTTTTAAAGTTCACTTTCACATGGTTTCCCTCAATCTTTTTATTCCAATATCTGCTTTTTTTATATGCTGTTACAAACACTTCACCATCCGCAAAAGGTTTTAATTCACTGCAAGTAAACTTAGTCGTATTTAGTTGAACTTCATCTTAAAAAAAAAAAAGAAGAAAGAAAGAAAAAAGAAACATTAAAAATGAAATGAAGGTTTATGTTAGGAGTACATGAACTCCACCTCGTCAGAGTTACGTAAATCCACAGTTGGGTACTTCCATTTTCATTTTGTGTTCTGAGGAATCTTAGTTGGCTTGTCTCGCTCATTAATGCTAAAAGAAAGTTCAGTAACGGGAAGAAATATATTCCCCAATCAAACAGGTAGGGAATTGAGGTTTGGTTTCTTTGTCTTATATTTTTATTTTTGGATCATAGGCAAATCCAAGCCATAGAGAATGGGAGAGATGTTCTGTACCTGGGGGGCACAGGAGCATGTCAGTCTTTGGCTCCTGTGACAAGAAAGTATGAGTTAACCCAGGGCTGCATAAGGACTATTTAAATCTGATGTATATCTGCTGAAATAACGTATCGGGCTCTTTCTTTTCAAGACATCATTTTCCAGTATGTTTCTTGTTTAGAAGAGAAGCTCACAGACAGATTATACAGTCCCAGTACAATGGATACAGACACATTCATCTAAGTGTAAGGTAGTCTAAAACACTGATGGGAGTGACGCGAACCTCGTTTTACCTGTCCAAACATGTATATGCTAACTTCTGTACTTAGGACCCTGATTTTTACATACATTATTGGTAAACAGAAGGCAGCCCCCTTTTTGCTCTTTCCACCACTTCAGTAAGTGTACACAGTCTGTAATCCTTCTTAAAAAATTCATTTCCTGTTACCATTCTTGGAGTTATATAAACAAACAAGTTCAGTGCTGCTTTGTTACAACCCATCAAGTCTACTGTGGTAAGCTGAAATGGGAAAAAATCCTAAGGGAAGATAACTGCTAAAAGTTTTTGTATTAATTGTTCTTAACCTTTCTAGAAAAGAAACAGGTTTCCCCCAATAAAAAAGATGATTTCACTTCCTCACAAACTTCTGATTTGTTAATAATTAAAACTTTTAGATGGGAATATGTCTTCTCAGAGAATGTATTAACAAGCTGTAGGTGCATTTTCTGAGGCAGATGGCACCATGCTAATGATCAGACAACTGACCTTGTTGTGACATTTTTATTACAATACACAAGAGAACTGAAGAGTGACAGAGCAATGTCCTGAAATGATAAATGGAATAACCACATAGCTGAGCTGGAGCAACTTCCAAGGAACAAAACTTTAAAAAAAATATTTGTACAAAATCTATAGGTATTTAATTGTTTTTACTGGACAGGTTTAAGAAAGACATTTGGATGATGCATCATGCTCAGTGCTCTGTAAATATTAAAATGTAAGGAATTATTCTGTTCCAAAGGGGCATATACTTGCCTGAAATAGTGCCATTGCAGTTCACAGAATAGCCATCTATAAGTTCCTCTGAAGTGTTGCTAGGTGCATCCCACGTAATTGTTACATCTGTGGCATTAACTGATTTTAATGCAAGATTTTTTGGTGCTTCCGGAACTGTTTGAAAAAAATGTAGTGGGAGGGAAAACAGAATAGAAATGCAAAATATTCCTTCTGATATCTACTTGAATTAAATAAATTTAATTGGATACTAAAGCAATATATCAACAACATGTAAGATTTTGCATAGTCCATTTTATTCAAAGAAATTATACATAACTATAAAGTGAGTACATATAAAAGCAGCAAGTTGGAGTAATTTCATAAATTTAGTAGATTCAGGATATAGGAGTATACAGCAGTATCATATGTTACTAAAATTGTCCAACATTTCCTATCATAATGCATTGTGTTAAATTCCTTATAATTTTAACAATATTTTTTTCTGTCCTGAAATTTTCTTTGCAGATTACTTGGTTTAGGGTGATTTTCTGTTTAATTCAAAATATAAAGCTAAGCCATGTCACAATTTCCAAGGACGATGCTGTAGGAAACCACATCATTCTATCTGGATACATTCTTTGCAATTATTCTATCACATCTTTCTTCAAAGGCAAGAATTTAACACTTGTTTTTTGCTAGACCTGCACCTTCATTGAAACTTCCTTACATTTGACCCTTAAAAAAAAATCAGTCTTTGAGAGAAGGAGAGGGCAGCAGCAGACTGTAGGTCTGAGCCTGGGGCAGGAGAGGGAAGAAATGACTGTAAGTGTGGTCAAAAATCTACCACAAGGACAGGAGATGGGGTGGCAGGAGCTGGAGGAGAACCTGAGACCGGCTGAGCATGCTGCCCCAAATATGTCTTTATCCTCTAGGATACAGATAGTTGAATTCACAACTGATCTTTCTAGAAATATACGGAATGTAAAGCAAAAATGAGCATTATACTTACCAGCATAATCTGTTACTATTGTGATTTGTTTGGTAAAACTCTTTTCAAAATAACGTACTGTAACTTTGCAGTGGTATGTAAGGTTGGGTGACAAAGAGCTTATCGTCATAAAACGATTATTTAATTCCTCAAATTTTTCTGGAACAGTGAACACAAAAATATCTTATCAATATTCTTCACAACTCTAAAAATACATCATACCATTCAAACTGGGATTTGCTCTGCTGCATTTATTCAATATGATTTGCAGTAAACTACCAGAGTATCCCAAACAGAGATGTGTACAACCTAATCTGATGATTGAGTTCTAGGTTCTTTTATATCAATTCAATTTGCATAGATCTTTTCAACACTAACACTCATATGATTTGATTTTTCAAGAGAACAGTTTAAGCATCAAAATCAAAGCAATTCATGGGAGTCTGGCAGAACCCTGGAGCTTCTTAAAAGCCCACCCATCTCAACCTTCAGCTCCCTCAAGTGCAAAATCTCCAGCCCAGGACACTGGAATCATAGAATACATTCAGAATTGGAAGGGACCATGAGGATCATTGAGTCCAACTCCTGACTCCCTGCAGTGCAAAATAAAAGTTAAACCATTTATCTAAGAGCATTGTTGAAACACTCCTTAAACACCAGCAGGCTTGGGAACATGATCATTTCCCTGGGGACAGTGCTCCAGTGCTTGACTATCCTATATGTAAAGAAGTTTTTCATAATATCGAGCCTGAACCTTCCCTGACACAGCTTTAAGCCATTCCCCGTTATCTGGTTACCAGTCACCAGAGAGCAGAGCTCAGTGCTGCCCCTACACCCGCCTCATGAGGAAGCCGTAGGCTGCTATGAGGCCTTCCCTCAGCCTCCTCTGCTCTGGGCTGAGCAAACCAAGGGACCTCAGCTGCTCCTCCTACATCTTGCCCTCTAGTCCTTGCTGCCCTCCTATTACAGCCTTCTTATATTGCAGTGCCCAAAGCTACACACATTACTTGAAGTGAGGTCACACCAATGCTGGATATAGTGGGACAATCACTTCCATCAGGTGGTTTGCTGTATTTTGCTTAATGCACCCCACAATACAGTTGGCCCTTTTGGAGGCCAGGGCACATTGTTTACTTGTATTGAACTTACCATCAACTAAAACCCCAGATCCCTCTCTGCAGGGCTGCACTGCAGCAACTTGTCCCCCAGACTACATGTACATCCAGCATTACACCATCCCGGGCGCAGACTCCAGCACTTGCTCTTGTTAAATTTCATACAGTTAGTGATTGCCCAGCACTCTAATTTATCAAGATTTCTCTGCAAGGCCTCTCTACCCTTAAGAAAAGCAACAGTTCGTCCCAATTTAGTATCATTTGCAAACTTAGCGTGCACTCAACTCCTATGTCCAGGTCATTGATAAAAATATTGAAAAGAACATTCATCATGCATTTTTCTGGGACACGAGGACATCCAGCATGCATATCGTCTCTACATCAGTTGCCTTTGAGCCAGTGTTTCCTCAGGGTCCAAAGCTGGCTAGCTCCAAAAGAAGAGTTCCCAAACTCTCTCTATGCAGGAGCCTGCAGAGCCAGCTCCATGGATAGTCTGCAAGGAAGCAGCTCACAGCAGACACTCAGATTTCCAAGCTCTCACTTCCCCTTCAGGCCATAAAGCAAGAGCTCAAAATCTCCTTAAGCCTGCAATTTGTGAAGCTGGTAATCTCAGAAGATGAATCCTCTCAGTTTGAATTCTCCCCAGATCTCCTACAGTGCGTGGGAACAGTAGTGCCTGGCCTGCTGACCCCAGAAATTCTGAACAACTCTTCCCTTGCACTGGTGCAATTAATTTAAATCTGCCAGTCTCATCCAAAGACAACACTTACATTACTTTTAAAAAAAATATATCAGCTTTCAAAATACGTTAGACATATCTTACCTCCATCGCAGCTAACAGTCACATTAGTACAGCCATCTGGGCATTCATTACAGAGGGAATTGTCATAGAAATACAGCTCTGCAGATGTGTCTCTAATGTTCCCAAATTCAAAAGAATATTTGTTTTCAGCTAGAAAGGATTAATACTAAATATAAGTATGATATTAGCTACATATATCAATTTGTTCTTTTATATTTGTTAATGTGTTCTGCAATGTGAAGATACAATTCATAGAGAATAATACGCAAAGAATTTAACAGGAAGCTGAAACTGACAAAAAAAGTATTCGTGAGATAAAGACAATGTTTGTGTTCAAATGAAAAATGAAACTTTTAGTCCAACAAAAATAATATCAATGAACAAAACATTCAGCATAAATAGCAGCTTTCAAGTGCTGGCTGGTCTTACCATGCTGCCAAGGTAGATGAAGTTCACTTTTTTGATTTACAAAGAGAAAATTACATTTTTTACACGACAACCTCTGTCCAGTGTTGACTTACTGTAAGTCAAAAAAAAAAAAAAGAAAGAAAGAAAAAAGAAAAGAAATCACTAAAACCCCTATATACTTACCAGGTGGAATAGCAAGATACGTGGCTTTACAATTTTTAGATACAATTGTATATCTTTTGCATCTCTGAAGTCTTATTTTTTTGTTGCTGACATTCAATTGTGAGATCTCCTTATCATTCAGCCTAATAGTATATTCTCTGTTTTGTTTGAGATTCTTTAGCGTAACTTCAACAGAGTCATTCTCGTCTGTTTCATTTCCTATGCTGTAGTCAATAATAGCATCTAAAAAAGAAGGATAAAATAGCAAAACATAACTTTACATCAATTTTTAAGAAGTGTTAGATGTTTTATGATATCCCCAGTTACCATATGTGTTTTAAGAATCAGAAAATACAGCAAAATTAGCTATTTTTCTTTATTTTTATATAAATTTTATTTTAAAAATAGTTCAGTTAAAACAGAAATTTGCTTCAGAAACTATTCTTTTAAATCATTCTCTAGTAAGGAAACCCAAAGAATAAAAGATAAATATTCCAAAACTACATTTTTTTTTAAATTTAAAATATCAAATCAAAGGCAAATATTTTATTTTTACACATTGAATCATTTGTTTGAAGAGAAATTTTGTTCAAAACATTTCATCTAGTAAATAATAAAAGCCATTCCTGAAAAATCAGAAAGGGGAGCAATTTTGAAGAGCGAAAAATCAATATCCAAGCTTTGGATTTACTGTAGTTATGAACTGCATTTTGCAGCACCTGGTTATTGGCATGATGGGGAAAAATCAGAGAGGGCCTAGTGAAATGAAAGGAGATCTCCTCTGCAGCCCTGAACAGCCTAGTACACAGGCAATTTAGCAGATCTGTAAATGGAGATGAGGAGGCCAGAAGTGTTAATAACTAATGAAATCTTTCAGAACTGGAAGACAGTTTGTAAAACAACTTGAGATGGTAGCTAATTGGTTTTAGTAATCAGTTTTCTCTGAGTTTACTGATTTGCTCAACTATCAGGGCTGAGATAAATAGGGGATCTGTTCTTACCACATGGTTCTTCAGTTGTCACTGTGGAACTTTCTGTAAGACAAAAAAAAAAAAACCAACGAAATGAAGGTGTACTTCAGCAGGTATGCTTCTCACAGAGCATTAGAGGAGGACAACTGGTACTGCCCAAAATTCTTCATTCTGTACATTACAAGTATTGTAACTCTACTCACTTTTTTTCAATTGGGAAGAAAACATCAACTGCCTACACACTCATTTCTTAACCAGTTATTTTAACAATCATGCATGTTTCATTGTTTGCAAATGGCATCGAACTGGTTCTTCATAACATTACTGCATACAAAGTTATGCCTCAGTGTTCCAAAATCACACATTCTTAGTGTGGTATAATAAGTTATAGCAGTTTCCCAGGATGTATATGCTATGGAATGCCTAACTGAACAGTTTCCTATGTCACTAAAGAAACAAAATTTAACTGCTTGATGCATAGCTACTCTTACCTCTGGAAACAGATTCATTCATCAGTACACACTATTTTGCAACTATTTTCACACTGGAATACCCAAAAGAAATTAAGAACCAGTATTTAGGAAACTTGTATGGAAGCTTGAACAAAGAATTTCACCCTGCAACCAATTATTTAAAATGTACTAAGGTATTCTCAAAAGAGACTGATAACTATTTTCTTCCCTGAAGAAAGGCCCTGGAGTGGTGTCCCTCCGGGCTGGGAGCCAGCTGGCCAAGCAGTGCCCCTGCCAAGAGGGTGCGTGGAGAGCTGCCAACATGGCTCAGGGAGGGAGACCCACAAGGAAAAGCTCAGCTCAGGCTCTGCAAGAGGACAGGCAGCAGCAGCCTACTGCTGCCGTGAGAGCAGTTACAAAGGTGTTAAACTCCTGGCTGTACTTTGCTGAAGGACATGCGTATCTCACTGAGCTGAGTAACTCCCTACATCACAACTGCACTAACAACATGTGCAAATGTTTGCAATAACAGAACCCAAGAAAATGTCAATGCTGAGTGAAACAACAGCGAAGCCATTGGTAAACAAAAAAGTTTGCTGCTTGAGCAAACTTTTGTGACCATCAAAGGGAGTATTGACAGAGTAACTGGACAGACTCATTCTCCTACTATGTCGCTCCTTGGAAATAATTTCTATTTTTCACTCACTGGAGAAATAGAAAATCTGGGGTCTTGAGCTATTAATAATATTCTTAAAAAATAAAAAACACTGAAGTTCAATGCAGTTGTATTAGTAAAGCTTGATTTAAAATAAATCAGGATAACTTCTCTCATTCTAACATATGTTCTGTGCTTGCAGTATCATAATTGCAACAACTGTGTGCAAGTTTGTCACCTATTGTGTAAGTGGGGATGGTCCCAGTGTTTGCTGGCGTGCTGACTGGTGAGGTGGTGCTGTGCAAGGATGTTGAACTGTAATCATCTGTAAGGAAATAAACAACACATCAGCATTAAAAAAGTAAAATTCACTATTGCACATGGCTCTATCATCAGTAATATCTTACACTACACTCCCTCCTCCCCCTAATGTTTTTTTATTCCAGGGTTTTTCTACATTAGAGAAGAATTCTGAAGGAAAGATCACACTAACATACCCAATAAAGAAAGCAAACTTTTAGGAATATTCCACTTAAAAATGAATTTTTCAATGTACGGAGGCAATTTTTTCCTGATGTTTTTTAGGCATAATCCAGGATAGAGTCAATAGAATAGAGAAGAATAAAAATTGTGTCCATATTTATGAACTAGGAACTAAAACACATTCTTACAATAAAGCACAACACTATGTTCTTACAATAAAACACAGCTATGGATAGTGCTTGTGCTCTTTCAGAAACAAGTAATCCAGCAGTGCTTATTTGGCAGATGTGTTGCTCATTGTGTTACTCACTCTTATTTTATCCCCCTGCTTACAAACAACTGACAGGTTTTTCTGATCTCTTAGGTCCATTTGTGTTGCTCTTGCTTTGGCAGCAGCATCCATAACAGGAGCTTCGATCGCACTGAGATGACCACAAGACGTGGCCATCAGATACCAGATCCTGAAAACAATTTGGCTCTTGCCACTATGCTGAATTGCAAGTACCTGTTCTATTTGATGAACCACAAACTGGAAAATGTTACCCTGAGGCTGAATTACAGTTTTCCCCTCTAGCTCAGAGGGCGCATGGCACCTAAAAGAAGTCAGCAAACCTGATGAGGCCTGATAGTAGGCAGTGGGAGTGCTTGCAGTAAGGGCAGCAGGGCTGCTCTGCTGCGGGTGGCCAAGTCCTGTGACCGGGCTGGAGGCTGCGTGCGTGGAGAGGTGCGTGCTGGCTGCGGGGGAGGCACCTGTGGCGAGAGGCACAGCATCAATGCTTCGGAGGCATTAACTCAAGGAGAGACACAAGGCTGCACACAACATGGGACGGCCCTGCTGAGGCACTGTGAATTTGGAAGTAATCAAAGGTACAGTGTACATGCAAGGCTCACATTGTTTGGGGGCAACTGAATACCAGTAAATGTAATCCATTATGGCACTGGTTGCACATCTTCTAAATGCTCAACAAACTCGAAAACAGACTTGTTACTCTTCCCTCTTAAAACAGCATATTTCATTTCACTGGGCTGAATGAAAAGGCATCACACACATTACACAAGATGGCTGTGCACAGGAAAAGGAAAGAAGAAACTGTAAGAAAAAAGTGTCAACAATGCTCTGCAATGTAAATTAAACATTTCTTACCAGTTGTTGTTGCTGACGGAACTCCTTAAAAAGAGAAAAAGAGAGAAAACATATATATTACACTTTCAATGAATCATACACAACCATACAACAAAAATAATAATAAAAAAAGAACCATTCCTCTCTCTTACCATCTGAGCTTTCCCTGGGGAATTACGTTTTCTAAAGTAATATTTAAAGATACGTTGCAAAAACTAGAACCCCAGAACATCAAGCATTTGCTCTGTGGACAGACATTGTCCACATTAAAGGTCCCATTTCCTTGAGCAGGGAGTCTGTGCCATGCAGCCTGAGGGAAGGACATCACTTCAGGAAGGCTGCTGTAGATGCCAGCTCAGCCCAAACAGAATGGCGGTGCCACGGTCCCAATTTCATTGTTACCTGCAGTGGTGCCTGGAAGTGAGAGTGATGTGGAGCGTGCAGGTGAAGATGCAAGGGACGAAGAGACGGTAGATGTCAGATTTTCAGCTCCTGCTGCACAGTGGGGGGAAAAACATGATTGGGTGAGCAATGTATGAACAGATGCTCATTGCAAGAAGAAAGGCTGCCAGTTGCATTCTGAATCACATTCCTCTCTTGCACTTGCAAGAAAAGCAAGTTTACTTTGTTCTCCAGATCCTGCACAGACTGTGTAACACATCTGCTTGGATTTACCGCAGGAGCATGGCTTGTGATCAGGTCTGAACCACTAAGTACCAAATTCCTATCAATTCCTCTGGGACGCCCTTGTGGCAATGAGATTTGATCATCCTTTAACAAGGTATGGGGGATGCACTGACTTCAGGTATTTGCAAACAGCAAATACCTGAGTTAACATGCCGCTTGCAAAAAGCACAAACTGATTGGGGTGGTTTTGTTTCATGCTGTTGATCTAGGAAGGATTCTCTTCCCACAGATCACCAGATACTCCTGTGGAGCCCAAGGAGCTCTGCATGAATTGTATAAAAGCGGCAATGTGAGAGTTCAGCATGAGACTCTCACCTGGGAGCTCAAGGGCAAGGGGAGACCATAAGAAAACATAACTGTATGTTATAGCTTGAGTTCTAATTGCTTTCTTAAAAATCACGCTTCAAATTTCCACCTTTGATTTAATTAAAAGCAAAAAGCCTAAAAATGTCCTTATCATATTAAAAAAGTTTGCTGTAGTATAATTGGCCTCACTCAACATAAGTCCCCAGACTGCTTTAACAGTGCGTTAACTGACGGAGTAGTGTCTGACAGAAGATGCCTGTTCAGCTGGAAAAGGAGAAGAGCGGCAGTGCCATGGTCCCAGTTTCCACCATTACCTTCAGTGGTGCGTGGAGGTGAGAGTGATGTGGAGTGTGCAGGTGAAGGGAACACAGAGGAGGAAGAGCTGGTAGGTGCCGGACTTCCATCTCCTGCTGCACAGTGGCAAAAAGATATCACCAGGTGAGCAACGTATGAAGGTGAGAAGCTCATTGATGTTACAAAAAGGCAGGTAGTTTGTATGGCTTTCTCTAAACCATGTTTCTTAGAACAGATGAGACTGGAGAGTACTTACATAGTGCTTTCATATTTATCAATGTATTTTGCAATTCGCAATAACAAGAACTAAAACCCTTAAAATCTTTCACTTCATCACAAAGCAGTGTGTACAAGTAACATCAACAAATAGAGCGTGACTTTGCTGAAAGAAGAATGACTTCATTAGCAAGAAAGAAACACTAACAATAATTCTCTTCTCAAGGAAAATCTTACTTGTCTATAATCCTCAACATATAAAAGCTGGAAATGTGAGCCTCAGTATTCCTAACAGCCCTTTAACTTTCCTGATACTTGTTTCTAAATCCCAGCACCCTTCCTTAAAAAACTCTTGAGAACTCTGTCTCTGGGTTAACCTCTTATAAACTACTTCCTGATTTCAGCTGGAAGCTATGACTTTTTCAGAGCTATTAAAACAAGCTTCGCTTTAACACTCTGCTTCAAATCTTCACTCAAAGTATTATATTTGTGTAATGTAATATCTTACTGGGAGAGAGATAAAAATAAATGACAATGGCTGGAACCAGGAGAATAAGAACAACTTGTAGGAGTGTCCACCGTCAAAACAAAAGTTTCTTCTCATCACCGTATCTCCCCTTGAGGACTAGAAGCTTCCACTTTGAATTAAGAAGCTTGGAAGCCATGCTCACTTCCTGAAGACATCTCTCTCTAACACTACTGCCATGCTTTCACGCTTCCCATGTTCACATGCTCCTTGCTGTAACTGTCCACAAACTTTCCTTCACTCACGTCTCTTCCTTTCTTGCCCTTTTTCTACTAGTTCTTCTCCACTACATTTCTGTTACAGATAAGAAACAAAAATATTGATGACCTTTTAAACCACCAATGTATCTTCAGCATCTGAAATCTCAGCTGTTAAGAAAGTTTCCAGTCCTTACCTATTGTATAATCTAGCTACATAGATTAAGCTGCCAAAGAACTGCGTAAAGCTAACGTGTATAATCATATTTGCCATCATGAAGTCAGTCTCAAGGTATCTTCACATTTTAAAAATTCAGCTGGCAGTTAGACACTTTCAGTTTCATAGCACGATTTTTCTTTCTTCATCTGGTTTATCAGCTGAAGAATCAATTATTCCCCCTCCTTCCCAAACCTTACTTTGCTTCAGCGTGTTAAGTACACTTCAAGCTCAAAATATACTTTCTGTAACCATCTGTACAGATTTACTTTCACTGAAAAAAATAATAAAAGGAGTTGCAGATAAAGTCCTAAGTGAAATATTGCACAGAGGCTAGTGAAACAACTCAAAATACTTTTCTAGGTATTTACTGATCTTTAATGCAAACATAATGGAGACAAAAATATTTGCCTGAAGATTCTCTCCTTCAAGTAAAGTTATGTAATAAGAGCAAAAGAGGGCTCACGGTCTTGTCACAGTGCTGTAATTCTGGCTGCCTCATTGATTTCCTTAAGATTCTTGTGAAAGCCATTTTCCTCATTCTCTCCCTTGTAAAGTCAGGAGCAAAAAAACTAGTTTAAACACCGTGTGACATTTGTTGCTTGCTCATGGTGACAGATGCTACATGTTACACGCTATCACAGAACAGAAGTTGGGAGAGACATGAGGGAAGGGATTGTCTAGTCCAATCTGACCCACACCAGGGTGAGCCAGAGCAGATTAAAGCAGTCTGGAGAATAACAGTCCTGGATTACCCTTTTTTCCTCTGAATTACGACTGGCATTTTAACAGAACTTTGTGGCAGTTTTGTGTCATTCTAATCAGTTCATAAGTATGCTGTTCTGTGACTCAATGCTATTCTATAACTTTTTATAGCGATGGAATAGGATGCAGTTAATAAAAATTCAATAGGTGGCACCAGAACACTAAAAACATCCTCTCAAATAGCAAAGCAGATACAAACTTACAGAGATACTGAAGAGAAAAAAGGGATCCCAACAAACCACACTGTGATACTCCAGTATTTGTAGGTATGTTGCTAAAATAAATTTACTTTTCCCAAAATATCCCATAGCTATCAAACAGTCCGAGCCAATCTCTAGTCAGCAAAGTTAACTGTGAAGTTGAAACTCTCTGCTCACGTTTATGTTCTAAAACATGTCTCTGGAAACTTGAAGGCTGAAATCTAAGAATATCTTTAAAGTTTAGTAAGGATGTTCAACTCCCCAAAAACATGCTGTGCAGTATGAAACCCTGATGATCAACTAAGCAAGTTGATCTGAGTTTAAACAGGAAAACCTTTTCTCTCATCTTAGACTGCGTCCAGTAAGAAGCCATTTTTAAGATAATATACAGAGGATAGCATCAGATAATGCAAGTGTAAGAATTAAACTATGTAAAATGTTGCTGCTACAAAAGGTGTATGCAAACTTCCCTACACTTCCTCTTGATTTGGCCACTGGCTGATTCCTGCTTACTCACTCAAAATCTTAGGACCTATCGGTAGCATTTGAGCAGCTCCAGCCTTGGCCAGGTGCCCTGCAAAAAGATCCCACCAGCACATCCCGCCAGCAGATGGGCAGCTTGGCTAATTGCTTTGGTTCTCCTTAATGTCTCACTACCAGTTGGCAGAGTGCAGCTGCAGCTTAAAAGAAAGGTTTTAGATGAGATGACAGCTTCTCAAAGAAATATTCCTAAATTGTATGAGCTAGTCATCCTTTCTTCTGAAAGCTTGAAGGCACGCAGGCCATGGGATTGAAACATGGGACTATTATATTTTGAAGCCTTCAGTGTTCAACAAGAAGAGTAAATGCAATAGCTGTGAAAGAAACCAGGTTGCAAAAAAGAAATAATAATAATAATAAAAAAGGCATCTTAAACCCCAAGGAGAACAAGCTGTAAGGTCACATTCGGAGGCCGAGGAGCAGCTCTGTCACTGCTGCAGTCATGACTCTGCACCTGCTGCCTTCAACCATGGTTGCACTCCTGTATAAAGTTAATATTTGCTGAGGTCCTCTAAGGAAAGGCAGAATAAAGTGAAAACACTTTCCATTTGGGAGGAACAAACAACCCAAGAGCAGACAAATGAGGCCTAAGATATGTTAAAAGTTACTTTGCTTCAAGTCCAGGCCATGACCCCCTCAAGCAGAAAGAAGCTCCAGCACACACTCACTGCGCTCGTGTGGTATTAAAGGAAATTCCACCTGGTTACAGAAACTGGAGAGCCTGCATTAAAAGCCCAAAAACATTATCATGCTTTTATGGGCAAAATCACATTAACTGGTGACAGGGAACATGCCTTTTAGCCCCACTCTGCTTCTCAGTTTGCACATTGGTAGAAAGGACCCAGTTTTGTATTTCCTGCTGCTCTGGGCAGGGGCTGTGCCTGCAGGGGGGAGCTCAGGCTGTCTCCTCCACACACAGCAGTGCTGCACCCCACAGTGCACACAGCACAGGGATGGGGAAATGAGGGTCCCTTTCTGCTGACAGTGCACTTGGCGTTTTATCTAGCATGGTGCCATCCATACCTATTGACTCCATACATCCAGCTGCACTCTGGGTGTCTGACAGAGCTGGGGAGGGGCAAGGAAGTAATTCTGCCTCCCAGCCTTGTGTCTGCAGGACTCCTGGCAGCTGGGTCCCTCTGCCAAGAGAAGTGCTCAGTGATTCTGCAGAGCTGCTGCCCCTTCCCAGGCCCTCTCCACCCTTTGGCATATCGGACAGAGCCCACTTCCCTCGCCAAGCAGGGCTCCACACTCAGCAGCCAGCCCAGGTCCAGAGCAGGTCTTCCCTCTTTACACAGCTTCAGCAGGGGCAGGGCCCTTCACGCCTGCTCTGAAAGTAACAGGATGTGGTCTCCTTCAGCAGGAGTTAAGCTCTTTGAGGGGGTCTTCTAGTGAACAGCGCAGACATTAGTCAGCTCCACTGCAAGCCAATGCTAAATTGCAAAAAAAGAACAGTTCCTGGTGGGAGGTGAAGGGTGAGTAAGGCAAGGAGCCTTACAGAACGCTGCCAGCCGCCCTTCTTTGATTTATTTTTAAACTTCAAGTGGGATAGGATGTAATTCACACCTACTTTAAGGCTCCCTTCTGCTGCCAGAACCAGCTAAAGGGACGTTAAAGTAGCTGAGCATCAGGGCCAGAGATGTTACTGCTGCTTTTGGCCGCAAACACAAAATAAAGGGAACCATTGCTACTTTGTAAATAAGTCTGGGCAAACCTGCCAGCCAGCTTGCAAGCACTCAAACATCTGAGCAGCCCACAGAGGAGCCCTCAAATTTTATAAGCAGAATCACACGTGCCAAAGTGCTTTCACAGTCACAGAGTGCAACACTACACTTTAATCTCTATCATTGTGTTAGGGGAAGGAAAATAAAACTGTTCCTATTTTCTGGACGAACTGCTGCTTTTTGAAAATTAATTAAAAGAAAGCCTTATAAAGTTCACAGAAAAATATGTGGAACTTTGCATTCTCTAATTTAAAAAGAAAATAAAAGCTAATAATTTAACATATATAAACTTCTCAGGTAACCAGAACATTTCAGATGGTCCTAAACAAATGCCTAAGGTTTTCTTTGCTGTTGATGGAGACATGAAAGCACTTCGAAACAATCCGTAACTCTAAATGATAAAATACTTCATAGCTCTACAGCAGTCCTAGGAATGCTATAAATTTAGAGTAGCTAAAAACTAAAACTAAATAAATGTTAGAATTTCTATTCTCAAAGGAAATATTTGCAATATTTATTTTCATTGAAAACTTGGGATAAAAAAGTTGAAATTGAAAATTTTAATTTAACAAAAACTCTAAACTGTGTTGATTGCAAAATGCCCATTGTTTCCTTCTGGCATCACGATGTAAGCATTCACTTGGACTCTCCAAAATGATAACTGAAATAAATAGATTTGGTGTGAATTTCTCAAAATGCTTCCTTTTATACAAATCCATTAATCGTCCCTATCGCGGCTCCTTCAAACACTGCAATCACAGTTTACGAATGTGACCCTGCCACTCTTCGCTACCACATGTACATCCCTGAGGAGCCAAGGGCTCTGTCCTCCCCAGGACAGGGGGAGCCTTTGCTCAGACCCGAATTCCACTGCAAAAGGCATAGCCCTTCTGCAAACCATATATCATAAGTGTGAGCCTGCACTGCAGCTAAGTATGATAGGATGTAGTATTGCATTTTTAATAAAAATTGACCTTTAAAATTAATGCTTATTCTTGCTTGCCAACAACCATGACCTTCTCCTTGCTCTCCAGGTTCCAGGACAGGAGCTGCCTCTGTCCTTCACAATCTCAGAGCCAAACAGAAGAGGTAAGCAGAAGGCAATGAACTGAAATCAAGTACAAGGGTAGGAGGTGGAATTAAGAAAAATTTATGGCTGGCAGATACAAGAAGGAACACAATGTTGTAGGCTCGGGAAGGAGGGGAAAGTACAAACATCAGAGTTTGTCAACATTCGCCAACTAAAGCAAATTAATACCAAGCATAAATTCTGCTATCATACAGAGCTTGTCTTAAGGCAAGAATAAGAAGAAAAGCAGAAGAAGAATGCTGGATTTTTTTCTCAGCTAACCTGAAATCAAGTTTTTTTAAAAAAATTCAAAAACAGTATTTTACGGTTCTGCTTATACAATTTAAGAGTTTACTTTTCCTAGGAAAAAAAAAAAGCAGAGAAAAACAGACATTTCCCCCAAGAAATATTAATTTTATGGAGACATCTGTTACAAACAATACCTGGAATTTCACAAAACCATAAATTTGGAGTAGAACATAAACTAAAGGTTCTAATTCAAATGCATTTTTTGCCAGTTACATGGTTCTTGCAAACTTAGAACAAACATCTAGAAGTATCATGCATTTATCAGGCAGGATTTCTATCAATTGCACTGCACTTTAAATGCCATCCTCAGTCTTCACAGGAATACTTAACTACAGTAACCCACTTGTTTGACTACAGCTAACGACGCCTTTGCTGCACTGTGGTTTCTCTCATGCTGTTTACTTCTGTTTTTCTTCTACAGAACCCTGCTCAAAAGGAAGAGGGTGCAGCATACTGTGGTTTTGAGCTTAAGCACTTCCAAATGGTGAAACTGTGTTACCATAGCACTCACATGCCCAAGCAATCAGACCTATCTCAGTGCTAAACCACAACTTCTCTAGTGCAGTCATGAAATTTCCCTATTAAATTCCTTTTCACCAAATTTGCATTTTATAATTATTTTTAGTTGTACAAGTTCATTAACTTGATACAGCCCAGGCTGCTTTGTAGGGAGAATTTGTGACGATGTGAATCGTCCACAAGAGGGGAGAACACCAAATGCTGATGTAACAGGTATCTCAACTGGGAGACGTTGGCTACCATCCACTGTCATTACAAAGCACCAATCCATGAGGAATGTAAGATTGGCTATGATATTTTCTTGGCAATTTTGTGATACATGCAAAAGAAAAAATGTGCTAATGTTTGCTCTGCTTTTTGTATATTTTCAATATTTGTGTGAGTACAGAGTCAAGAGCCAGAGTCGTGTCGATACTGTGATCTTTTGTCAAGGACCAGTACCTAACTTTAGTTATGACTCTTCTAACTCCGCTGTCCCTTCCCTGATCTTCATTTTTCAAATCTGCCATGAGCAGAAAGAAACACTTGATCCAAACTGATGGCTTAATGATACAGACAGGCTTATTCTGGAATTGCTGAATGCATATTGCCTGTGGCTAGCAGAAGAAAGAAAGGATATACAACTGTGGCACTCTCGTCTCAATTCCTACACCCATGTTTTTGCAGTTGCCACCTCTGCTAGTTCTGGGGAGCTACTGAGCATAGTTGAAGGCAGATCAATTCCCAAGAGCTTTGAGCGGAAACAGAGGCTGCAGCTGAGAACTGACTATTGGTGAGTGTGCAAGGTAAGGGCAAACTTCATCCTGGACTATCTCATTGGACCGTGGCTTATTTAAATGTCTGACTTCTCTACCCACCTCCGAGCTACTTCAAGATAAAGGTGTTACCTTATAGCGCAGATCTCTTCCAGACTGCAAATTACTTTTTATAATTTTGTCAGGAATAGAAAATGAGTAAGCCCTGAAAATATTTCTCTAAACTATTTCTAATCAGCTCAGATGTCAAACCATGAACAATTTCATACTGTATGAATTGCAGCATTTTAGCCACTGATAATCTAAAGTTAGTTGAAATCATAAATCTCCTATGTGGTATGTTAGCATGAAGTCCTTGGATCAACAGCTCTGTACCTACTGGGAGTGTTATTTCAGCAAGATCTCTAATCAGTGGGTTTCAAATAGATGCAGCCAGCAATTCTTCAAAATAAATGAGCATTTCTTTCAAGATATGATACCTATGATCTTTTCCTCTATGCAATATTTTTTTCTGATTGTTTGCCATGTTAAAGACCCAAATGAATATAATGCAGCTTACAGGCCTGGGGTTGCTGAGGGAGGAGTGCAGCTTATGGAAATAAATAGTTGATTTTCAGGTGCTCTGAATGTTTTTGTCTCCAACTGACATCACCTGCTCTGCAAATACATAGCTCTCCTACAAATTAGGATCAAAGTACAATCAAAAATGGAAAGAAAATACACAGGCTATGGAAAGATACATAACATTTCCCTTCGTCTTTTTTTTTTTTTTTTTAAAAAAAAAAACATTAAATGTGTGTTGTATTCAGAGTCAATAAAGAGGGTTAGATGGAAGACTAACTTTCAAGGTAAGGTTGCTTCCTTCTACTTTGCTTTTATTTATAAGGCAGAAATATCAACATTTATCAATCACAAATATAACTGCTTAGTGCTATGTTCTGTGGATGCCGTGTAAGACAAGTTATGCCTGGAAAGGTTTCATTTAGACAAGATCAAGGAAAGGAACATTTCTTGTTTTACAAAGGAAAGAAAAATACACAAAACTTGAGACAGGTATTGAGAAATTCTTAGAAAAAATCTATGCTACAAACAGGATCCCCAAATGACAATCAAATGCTGTGTAAATTGACAAATCTATCCTTTTACTGTCGGAAATGGCTAGTCCCTAAGATACTGCACTTCATTTCCATGCATTTTAAATTACATTAATGCAAAAAGACATTCATTTTTAAAAGAAAGATATGCTCATTGATAGTCACAGCTCATAAAGGTGCCATAGGAGTGCCAATGCTTCCCCTGGGGCAAGGGCTGAGGGCAGGGCAAGCAGGGCTGCCAGTGCTGGGTGGTGGCAAATGGCCATAAACGCCTGAAAAGCCCCACACCAGCTGAATCCAGCAGCCCTATTGCACAACAGAACAACGCACAGGCCACTGCTCCATACCAGAATAAAGATGTTCCTATGATGATCCACCACAAAAATTTCATTTTTCACAGTGATCTAGCATTTACCTTCTTGCTCCAAGATTAATGGCACCCTCAGCAATTCTCATGCTCCAAGAGCCAAAGTCCCAGTGAGACATCACCAAGCAGCAATGCTCCAAGGTGTCTATCCTCAGCCACCTCCCATGGCCCAGACTTCTTCCAGCATTAAGAAGGAGCCTAACCAACATTGGCTGATAGTCACCTAGCTTCTGTTTCTTAAAAGGATAGAGAGTACAGCAGGGAAAAAAGTTCTGCTGGCTCAATGGAGAGCCATTCCCATACAAACTCTGCTTGCAGGGTAGCCTCCTCGCTGCCAGGGCTGCAGCTGCAGCCAGCAAACTCTGTGTTCTAAGGGAGAATGATTTCACTTGGTTACTAACCATTTTTTTTTCATTTCTTTTTTTTCTTCCAGACATTTAGGCCAGAAACAACCAGCAAAGTCAAATTAATACCATTCATCAAATACACTACTGAATAACATTTTTGTTGATCATAAAATACCATGGCAAATGGTAGTCACTGATCAACATACACTTATATGTGTCAACATACACAACATACACATAAGTCAACCATACACTTGCTAGGCTACAATTTAAAGTACAGTAAAATACATGGATATAACGTTAATAGGAAGCATCATTTACCACCACTGTTACTCATATTAAAAAATCATTTTAAAAGTTAACTAATCAGTGAAGCATTCCAAAATCCTTTAGAAAAAACTGTCATTTAAAAGTTATTTATATACATTTCCTATGTAAAAGAAGACGGAATCATTCTTTTTTTTTCTTTTATGTGAAAGCAGAAATTTGTCAAAACTTTATATATTTGATGGACAGCCTGAAATCCATCTTGTATTCAGTTAGCATAAGGAAAGTTGGGTCTGTGACCACGTCCTACCCAGTGATTACATTGATGTTGTTTTAATTCCACTTCTTATAGCTGTGTGAGTGGTTAGATATACTCTCCACCTCTGTAACATCGTCTGCAAAGTGGAGACAATGGCACTATTCCACTAACCTAGCATGTTGTGATTAGAAGTTCGCTGCCAAGGGATCTGACAGCACTATAAAAAAAAATATGCCCATACCTGCCTGATGGCACAGAGAGAGTCATAACACTGCAAAAACTGAACTACTTTGAACTTGAGCTCTCCAGAATGCCAAGCACATCTGTACAAAATCTCACATCATCTTAAAAACAGGATTACAAACCCCATGCTCTGCCCCTTCAGGAAAGCTGAGCCAATGCTCCGGAGAAGAGACCTGTACTTCACATCACACGAGAAGCAACAGAGGTGAACAGCTCACAGAACAGCACTGGGCATCTGCAACTCCTCCTGAAGTCAGTAAAAACTTTGAGTGAGAGGAGTTTCTCAATGTTCCTTTCCTTCTTTACTGTTGTTGTTTGTTTTTGGAAGGTCAGATCACCAATGCTGGTGCCCAACCCTGGCCAGCATTCTAAACCTGTCTTTTTTTCTTGTTCTCCGTTTGCTATTTTCATTAAAATAACTGTGATACAAGCCCCAGTTTTAAACTGGCAATCTGTCTGGGAATCATAACAACAAGGCAAGGAAAAAAGTAGTTCATCTGATTTTGCTTCCAATTCTCTGCTGACCATTCTTTTCAAAAAGAGAGTGTGTGCTGAAAATTTCAGGAGATGAAAATAGAGGCTCAGAACAGGACTGCACTGTAATTTTTATTAGTTTCATAAATCTTTGCTTCTTTTTTTGTTTTGGATTATAATTTTGTAACCTAAAAACTCTAAGTAAGTATTGTAGGAAAGATAATTAAAATCAAAGATACTAGGTAAAGAATGCTAGACAAAAATTTATCTAGGAATTGTATGGATCTTTCAAAGTACAGGGACCCAGAGAAAGCCTTCAGGCCAAAGGCAAGAGAACATCCAATTTCATGCTCCAAATAATTGAAACTCTTGATATGGACGCAGAAGAGCACAAGCCAGGAAATTTAGCAGACCTCTAAACATTTCTGATGTCTAATAATAAGGAAGACGTACGTAGTGGCACTACACATCTCACAAGTACAACTCCCACTTGAAAGTGGGAGGTCAGAAAAGCTAAGTGAGCAGTAAAATGAGTAGCAAGTTGCATACACTTGTACACAGACTGAGCATTTTGGAAGCAGCATGTGTAATGTCTCCTGTGAGGACAGGTGGAAAAGCTGACACAGCTTCCACACAGGTGGAAAGACACAGTATGTGCAGATGTGGGTAAGAGTTTATTCTTTGAAGATCTGTGCTTTTCCAGCATTTGGCTGAGGCAGTGATGAATTTATGATCACAAAGCCTGGTAAATTAACTGCTTTTTCCTTTTTAACTAAGGGAATGTGTCAGAAGTTTTTCAGTTGTGTAGATTAAGACGCTTGCAGAGATTATTGACAATCTATAAAGCATTGCCTATATTTGCCACACAAATTTGATTACATGAACAAAGCAAAAAAAAAGACTAAAAGTTCTGCTAAATGTTCATTTCCAAACACAAACTCATCATTGACTTCAGTAGGAATCAAGGCTGTAGTTTAAATTAAGCTGATGTTCTGAACGACGACTAGTACAAAGTCTGTGGCATAAGCACATGACAGATCCCCAGTAACACCTCACCAACAAACACAGATGGGCTTAATTCAGCATTCACTGTGCTGGCTAGAGAGGGCATGAGCCCTTTCTCTGCTTGCTGCTTGGTATGCATAGACCAGCTCCTTTAGGAGGGAGTTACACAAAATGAACTGCAATCAAAGTCCTGCACAATCTACAGCACCTGCAGCCAAACCTTATCAACGTATCTTCTTGATGATTGAAAATTTCAAGGTACCTCCGTTCATATTGAAATTATGAAAGACAATTTGTAACGATGCCCAATGTTAGCAAGGCAATGGAGACTGCCATACCCAAAGACTCAAAAAAGCTGCAGCTTTTCTGTTGGAACTTTCAAGAATAGCTTCACACCCAGAAAGTTTGAAAAATCTATTAAAAAAAATAAAATTCTATCTAGAAGACAGAATTTTGCTGCACAGAATGGTTTTGTAAGAAACTCCATGGACAGAAATGCATGATGCTCTGCCTAGTGCAACACAGAAGGTATAAATGAAAATTGAGATTTTGGCAGATGCCTGGAGCAGATAGCTTTCCTGAAGGAGTACAGTTCCCTGATGAATGAGAACAGAAATGGTTCTTTTGTGAAAGCATTCTCCAAAGATCACAGAAACAACAGCAGGGTCCACAACATCTCTCACACCAAGCTGCCATGCCTCCATCCTTCACATGGGTGACTGGGAACCTGGCAGTGCAGGAGCTGGCCCTGCAGAGGTGAGGGGCTGATGGCTGAGTGAGATCCCACTGCACTGGGTTCACAAGGAACTTCTCACATGAGACCAGTTACAATCTACTTGATTGTGCCTTCCTCCCTGAGAGCATGGGTCTACGCTACATGAGGAATGCAGGCTCTTGTCACAGCATCTGCTCTCTGAGCAGCAGTGCAGGTTCTTTACCTCTTGCAAAGGCAGCACAATGGATTAGTAGCCACGCATGTTCTGACTTACAGTTTTAAGTTACTGGCAGTTGCTAATGAAAACCGTCTTTTACTTCATCAGTGCTAATGATATTTGGCAGCACATTACCAAATGTGGTTGTAAAGACTCTGCTTATGTGTACTCTGCCTGTACAGGGATCTCTGTCTTGCTTTGCTGCACCCTGTAGTCATGTTCTACTTGGCTATGAGTCAACATAGATTATCAGCTGCGTGGTTAAACTCCTACTGCAGTATAGGTCAACTTCTGTTTAGAGTTGAGTGGCTAAACCATGGAAGGGTTCCTTTTGTCTTGTAATGTTATGGACCTCAGGGGACAAAACTGAGAGGCCGCTTTGGTGTTTACCCATTAGTCAGTCTGAAGTTTGGCTTGCTCTTCATCTATTGGTTTGGTAGAGCTATCACTAAGTAAATAAAACCCACAGCAACTCACCACCTCACTAGGAAGTGGAAGAAAAATTCCAAGCACTTTAACATAAAAAAATTGTAGTAACTTCGTCCAAGAAAGTGTCTTCATGTGTTCCTTTCCAGGCTATGTATTAATGCTGACACTTAAAATAGCTTCTGATGATGTGCTAATACAGTAATGGCCTAAAAGCGAGGCTTGGGGTTGGCCGTAGGTCCTGCAGGGTTCTGTTGCTTTGTGCACATGCACCAGACTATGGCACTGTCATCTGGGAAGCCTAAAATCGCAAAAGCTGTATGTGTTTGGTTACTTCTTGCCATTTTATTTTTTATTTTTTTCCCAGATGGTTCCTGGTTCTCAGCTTCTTCTGGAACACTTTCAGCATTCTGCCTCTAAACTGCAATGGTGCCCAGTGTTCAAGGGGCTGATCTCTTCCTGCCTGGCACAGTTTGTTTTCTTACCATCATGCATCTGCTTATGTCAAGCTCCAGGCAGCTGGTCTCTGCCTCTACTGATGATGCCTCCACAGCACAAATATTCCCATCTAAAAGATGGCTGAGCCTTCTATAAAGTAATTTAGATCTGATTGTCCAGCAAGCCTGTGACACGGCCACGGCACCCTGATTATCTTCCCAGTCTTGATCAGATTTCACTGGTGAAATACTGTTTCACTTCAGGTGCACTAGCAAGCTTAATAAAAATGTGTTTATTTTCAGAAAATAACCAACTTAATTTCAGAGAAATTTCCAAATTTACCCATTTAGTTACATTTAATCATTTATTGCTAAAGATAAATAAAAACTCAAATTCCTAACTTCATTCTTGCCAACCACAAGAATAGAAAGAAAATGTCCAGTTCCATCTAGTCTGTAACTTTAGAAATGTATATATATTCCAGAAACAGAACACAGTTGAAATTTTTTAATGGTTTAGCACTGTATAGTTTACGGGTTCTTGTCAGGAATAAGAATTGACACAGGAAATAACAGCAAATAATGATGATAGGTGTACAAGAAGAGTTGCATTAACTACGAATTACAGGAATGTACTCATTTTCACTTGCAAAACTAACATGGCAGACAAGCAGCCAGAGCTGAATTTTGCTCTTCCTCTGACACCACCAGGAAGAGACTGAGTTGCATCAGATCTAGCTCAAAGGGCATGCTTTCAACTGTATAAAGCAAATCAAGCTCAAATTAAGCGCTTCGATGTTTTAACAGGGCTTGGAACTAATGGACTGCGTTTTATTTCCTGGTAAATGGCAGCCTGCAAGAGCTACATAGTATCACAGGATGTGGGTGCCTTAATTTTATCTCCCTTTTGCAGCCTGCTGGTCTGTGCTAAGCAAACTAGCTCTCAGCTTGCAATTTAAGCAAGCTCCTTCCCGTTCCTATGGCAAGGCTGCCTGTGAACCCACAAATGAGTAAACTTCCTCACCAAGGTAAGGTGAATAGTAGCAGTGTACAAAAATATTAACACTTCAGACTACATCATTTGAAAACAGAATTCTGCAAAATTACCAGAAAGTGTGATTGTCCTAATGACTCATCTTTCATTTTTAGCACACTTCTTTAGCCACAGAGGACTACATAAGCAGTGTCTACAATGACACAGGCCTCATAAAACATCACAGCAGGAGACACTTATCATCTAATAAATAAGACGGTTTCTGGTATAATTTCCACGAGCATTACACTCTACACTGAAAATCCAGAGGCTGTCCTGGACTAGGACTATTTGATTTGCCCAGCACAAACATCTGATGTACTTTTTTCTCCCAGTACTGCTGTGGCTTCCCCAAGTTGCTACCTCAGCTGACACATCTGGCTGTGACAACTTCCTCCACATTTAAGAAAATGCTTGCAACCTACAAATAAATACTAAAATATATTCAATATGTGATTTTTCTCTGCTACATACCAGCCCATAAAGTAACAGTGAAATATCCCACTTGCTTTTCCCAGTTAGCTAGCAATGCAATTGATCATTACAGAGAGATGGTTCTCCTAGACAAAGGCTTTCGGATAGACAGGTTTCAGTGCACACTATTGCCTAAAATACCCATTCACATTTGCAGTTTTGCTCCAGAAACATTCTGGCAGACCCAATTTTGAGAAAGTCAGAAGTGGACACACCAGTTCAAGCATATTTCTAAAATAAATGTATTTTCCTTCATCTAAACATCTTCCAGTCAGCACAAACTATGACAACAGAGCTAAATAGCCTGTTATCCATTATCCATGTCTTTTTCCCCACTGCATTGTTCCTTGGACTTTTGAAAGAAACTTTCATCAGCGGGACACCTGTTTGAGAAAGAGACTGGAGTTTGAATATTGCATGAAAGCTTTCTGATATCGCTATTTTCTTTCCAGTCCTGCGTTAGCAGATGCTTTCAAAGACTTCAACTAAATGAAATTAGCTAATTTTTCATTATTTTCATTACCCACTCTTTCCAAAACTCCCTTCTCATACACACGTACTGGATCTGGTTGGGATAGAGTAAACTTCCCCCACAGCAGCCCGCGCGGTGCTGTGCTTTGCAGCTGTAGCTACAACAGCGTTGTTGCACCAGCACTTTGGCTACTGCAGTCATCCAGGCTGAATCCCAGACCTCCCCACCTCCCAATGCACATTAGGCTGTAGGGGCAAGAGGTGGGGAAGGGACATGGCGAGGACAGCTGACCTACACCGATCAAAATTATACCCTGTACTGCACGATGATCATGCTCAGCAGTAAATCTTGGGGGGATAAGGAGAAAGCAGGACGCTCCATATGGAAGTGCTTATCTTCCCAAGCAGCCACTGTGTGTATTGAGGCACTGCTTCCCAAGTGGCTGAACATTGCTTGCTAATGGGAAGTAGAGAATATTTTTTTCCTCCTTTTGCTTCCATGCAACTTTTGCTTTTTCTCCTTTTGAACAAAAAATGCTTTCTTTAATTTTGGAAAATAAAACAATTATTTCTGTCTGCTTAACATTTACAAATATTCAAGAACAGTAAAATAAATTGATTGATTTTGATGAATTTGCTCTGATAGGCAGATCATAAGGGCTATTGAAAGTAAGGATATTTTATATAATGACATACAGAAAATTCATTCTGATTAATTAATAGTCTGTTGACAGTACAGAGCTAATGCAACCGCCCTGGCTGCGTCCTTGAAACGCTTCTGGGTGAGCCAAGAAAATGGCAGGAAGTGGATTTTGCAGATTATGAACAACCCTCGTGTCTCCAGAGAATCTTCAAAATTCCCCCAGACCCAGAGAATGTGTACAGAATGATGTTCAAACCTTATTTTTTTATGTACTGTGCAGAAAACTCCTGTCCTCATTGAGAAATTCTAAGGAACTCTTTTGACCCCCTCTACTTTTGTCATAGCAAGGCTTCACATACAAAGAAGGCATGAGCTTAGCTGGTGCTCACCAACATGATCATTGTGTTAATAAATGTATCAAAAGCAATATTAAAAGCATACATTAGTAAGATTGTAAACACTGGACATTTAAATCATATTAAATATAACGATTTTTAAGCAAAGAATTATCAAAGAACTGGAATTCAGAAAGCGTTTCAGAATTTATAACAACAGCAGGTATATTGAAAGCACTGTGTCATAAAGACAATGAGCAGGGAAACCAAGCTAGGATCTATTTGCAGTCAAACTGGCTTCATCCCCAGCAACTGCGCTGTGAAGCTTCTAGATGGAACCTACAGACAAGAAACCAACAGCCAACACTTCAAATACTCAGCATCAGGCACTGTCAGTCATTCCCAGTATTCTTCATCATGAGCAAAATCTCCTGTCTCAGTATGGGTAGAAGTCATAGAGATTTGGTTTTGAGTTTGTTTTTGAGCTAAAAGCTTTGAAGCACTTTTTGTTCTGAAACGTGGCATTACAATGAGTTCAGGGACAGATCATTTCCCTAACGATCACGTTTCCTGTAGTGAGACTTCTCATCTGTCTCCATGCTGCACCAACACTGCAGCCACGTGCACACTGTAACAGCTTCTACTCCCAGTGAAAATGCTATTATGCGTGCTCAGACTGGTATGCAGACAGGGCTCAAAGAGATGTGCCACTCTGACCTCAGGCATAGATTAGGAGTCTGCTTCACCAGCGTGGCTGAATTGTTTTGGATTTGGATTTCTTTTACAAGGAGGTAAAAGGTACTATCTGCTGATAGCACCTTTAACAGAAATCCACCTTGCTAAGACCTATCACTATAGTCCTGATCAAGCTAATTCTAATTTGCATTAGCCTCCTGCAGTACCACGAAAATTCCAGACTATGAAATTAAGTGCAGCTGCTAAATGGACCAGTGCAGCAAAATGGCCAGTTATTTGCATTATTGCTATTTCTCTGCTTTTTACTTACTCTTTGTATTTCTCTCTAACTTGCTTATGGCTCCAGAACATTTGCAAGGTGCCACTCCGATCTTACAGAACTGTCCAAGCATCCCTTTAATTTGTACTCCAATTTGATAGCCCTGCCTGAAAGCAGGCAGAAATTTTCCTTTGAAGCTGACAGCAGTCTCCTCTCAAGAAGAATGATTTACCCTTGTGTCATTCCCCAGTAGCCTTTGCTAATCTTCAGACCAAGTTCTTGTGTCCACCCTCTTCTAGAGTGACAAGTACTTTATGCAGAAGGTTAACCCAGGATTTCTGCAGCTGGCTGAGCTGACATACAGGCCTCCTATCACTTGGCTGTCTGGCTGCTAAAATTCATTAAACGAATGGATTATTTTGCACATAAATCAATGTGAGATTCTTCCCTCCTCTTGCATTGTTCAATACTATTTTTTGTTTGATTTCTACTTTCTTTATAAAAATAAAACAGTTACAAACAAGCAAGTTGAAAGCTTGAACTTTTTAAAATGCTCCTCTTGTGTTTTTGTTTCCCCTCCTCTTTTTGCTTTTTCTTACTTAAAAAAGGTTCTAAAGTATTTCTTTTTGTCCACCAGCCTCCCAGGTGACCTTTTAGATGTCAGCTCTCTGGATCTCTTTCCATTTAGCCTGGGAATAATGACTTTTGTTTACTAATGTGTTTTGAGATCTATGTAACAGCAAGGTATTTATGAAGGTTCACTCAAGTCCATTTCTGAAGCAGAAATATTTTATATTGGCTCTACATAGGGTGACAATTTGTGAGGATGAACAGGTGTCCCAAGGCTCTGTCTTCTGCATTTTCTTTAATAACTAATACTCAGCAGAACTTAGCACAACATAGTCTGATTTTTGCAAATATGCACAATAACCTTTAGCAACACAAACATTTTGCGAGCTAATATCGTAACAAAAAGTGTTCCGTGATTGTCTTGAGGAAATGAATTCAATTTCTTTTTCTCACCATTGAGATTAAAATGACAACCACTGACATTGTTTCTCTCAAAACCACTCATACACACCGGAAATACTCAAAGTTGAGGAACATGCCTGTATGTAGAAACCTATTCTAAACCCTTCAGCATTTAGGAAGAGTTACTACTTAAATCCATAAGACCACATGCTATAAAGAACTACTATTCCATTAACAGTTTGGAAATACTGATTGGTTACTATATAAACATACATATGGGATCAACTCTTATGTATTTAGCCTTCTACTGACACGTTTTTCCTTCACTGTAAAGAATCCGACTGAAATTGGCTCTTAAATGCAAACTTCTGAATAACTCTGAGCTTTCTCAAGAGATACAGAACTTATGTAATTAAAATTACCGAAGTCTTAGTCATATCTATCTTGAAGGTAAACTATTTTTCCTCAGTTAAGCCTCTCACAAATGTAGTTTGAAAGTATCTCCAGGTAAGAATTTGCAGAAGGGAGACTATAGTCATTACAGTAGTGTAGCTCAACAATTATTGATATGATTTTCTGACTGGAAAAATAATTTTCTTAACTAGATATTGTTCCTTTCCCTCTTCAGTCATTCTGCACAATATGCTTACTCCATAGAGAAGAGAAACATTCTCAGCAACTTCTTTGAGCAAGAATTCCTCCCCCTTCTATTTAAGAATTGCCTCTAGTTGTAAATGGAAGAACGATAGTATTCTGCCTACACTTCCTGGAAACTCAGCATAGGTCTGTGTGTCTGCTTTTATCAAAATATCCATCAAAGGTCAGGTAATTTTCCATACTCATAGAGAGACAAGGATGCTACCTATCCTGATGAATCACTTCAAGAGTGTTAGTGCTTGTCCCTCAAAATGAATCCGATATAATCACTGAGAAAACAAAGGACATTATTTCCATAACTTTAACTTTGCTCAGAATTACAATATTTTCAGATTCTTCCACTGTGGGCCCCCAGAATCCATCTTTTTCCTGGCTCTGCAGGCAGGGACAGAATGCAAGTGACCAAGCAGCAAATCAGTCAGCAGCAGGTAACTCATCAGAAAGGCAAAGCTCTGGAGTAGCTTTGGCAGACATCAGAAAGGTATGAGGGCATTAGGGAGCAACAGGCTGCAAGCGCTACCTTGGAGACGAGTGAGAAAAAAATAATAATAAAAAAAGCTCTCTTTGTCCTAGAGCTAAAATGCTGGAGATTGGTCGCGAGGTTTTCATTCTCCTCAGACTAACATGTAAAACAGTGATTGTATCCCCAACACTTAAGTACTCCTTATATAGGAAAGAATTCCACTCATTTCCTTGGAGGGAAAAAAAAAAATTCTAGAGTTTGTTTTGACATCAAGGCTGCAATTATTAGTGTAAGTTCTCGAAATGTCAGCACATTCATTGTAAGCGATTTCAAAGGTTAATAGTTCTAAAACTTATAAGGAAATCAGAAGCCTACGGAATCCTCAGAAAGCCCACTATACCCACCAAGAAAACTTCTGTCAGCTTCAGCAACGATACACAGAAACTTGATAAAAATGTTTGTGCTGTAGGGATACTAAAGTGACCAAAAGAGATCAAAATATTTTGGCATTACAGCAGTAACACAAAATCTGCTAGGCCTCTTAATTTTGAAATACTTTAAATAGTAAAAAAATCACTTTTTCTTTTTTATTCTCTAGCACCTCTTAAACCTGAGCAAAGATATCAAATCTTTCTAAACAATATTTTGCACTCGAATTTTGTTGCATCATGCAACTTTGCAAGTCTTGATGCTGAATACAGACATAAAACCAAAGGCTACATCTCAAAATGTACTAGAGTTTGATTTGATTATAAAATGTGGTGTTTTTTCAGTAGGATCTTCCTGCTACTTACATGTCAGTTCTATGCTCCATTAAAAGGAAGCCTAGTTTAAAATATTTCGCTCCTTTTTGCAGTTAGCAGGAATACCTCTGAAAACAACACCTGAAGTAGTTTTTCAAATAAATAACAGCAAATTAAATGTTCACTTGGATAAAAAGAATAGTAGAAAACTATACAAAAATATCAGTAACACTAACAACACACAAGTCAGGTTCGTTGGTTATAAATACAACAGAAATATTGATAATCCTCAGAAATCAGTAGGAAGGACAGCTGCCAGTGGGTTTTGCTGGGTCAAGACGTGCAGGAACGGGGCAGGTTTGGCATTACACTACTGCAAAGAACTGAATGTTTAAACAAAACAAACCAGCACAACTGAAACACAATTTCAGAACTAGTTCTTTAACTATGTTACACATTTGCAGAAAATAGCTATGAAAAAGCTTGATTTGTTTGTTTTACAACTAACACAGAATGACACCCCAGAAAGCTGCAGATATATGTGACTTTCAAATGCATAATTACTATTTTATAATACAATCCTACACACACACAGGCTGTTTCAGAAGACATTGTTTGGAAAGCAATGGTATTATTCAAGAGTTGGGAAAAATCCACTTGCACTACCAGCGGAAAGCCTTAGATTTTTTCCTTTCCTGAAATCCATAGACATTCACTGAGATCTTTCAGTCTGTGATTGCAGACTGCTCTGTTGTCCAGCACAGTGCAGAAATACTCCAGAGCATGCAGTGAAGATACCTTCTGCCTGCAGAACTAATTCTGTGCACAAACCATCGTGATAGGGAGGCAGGGGACCACAGAAAAGAAATCTCACAGCTAAATAGTAAAATACTGATTTAGGCAACAGGACTGCATTCCAGCTCATCACAGAACACTTGCATGATGCTGTAAGACCTTCTTATGCTAAATTTTTTATACAGCAATCATTAATAATTGTTCTGCATTTAACAGTTTCTTATCTTTATTACATGAACTCAATTTACCAAAATGGTGAGCTGTCAAAACAGCACATTACAACTGAAGTAAGGAGTGCTTTTAAGAATGTAGTGCTTGTTAGGTCTCAAATTAAGCTTTCTCTTTGGATCATTTTGCCACCATGAATATGAAAATCCATTTGTGTATAGCATTGAGATACAGATCGAAAATAGCACTGCATATCTTCAGAGGAAACAGCAGAAAAGATTTTGAATAGTGAGTCAGTAAATATGGCCTGAACTATACGCTGAACTACACAAAACAATGCACCAGATGTATTTTCATTCTTTGCACAAAGAGAATCCCGCTGTGGGAAAATATTAAGGGACAGTAAAAACTGCCATAAACTGCACAGACAAGGCTGCTTCCCCAAAACTGTGAATGCTTAGCTTTGCAATTTTCATGCATGTGATCCTTTAGTTATTGAAAATATCCTCCACCCTCAAGAAAAGAAAACCAAAACCAACACACCACCAGAATGCTCGAAATGCTATGAAAGGGCACCAGGCTGCTCTCTCAAAGTTTTATCAGGAGGATTGAGATGTGTCTGCCCCCTTGCTCAGGTTTGCCTCTTGGTGTCAAGAGAACACTAACAGCATTAACACAATTTCAGCTCCTGCACAAGACAGGGCTAGAAGACTTTTATCACTGAAGTTTGAAGATATTTGCTGACAGCAAAAGAGCTGTGAAACTCAGACTTTCGCTGGGTACAACATAGAGATGAACAATTCTTACTTCCTTACTTCTAGCCCCAAAATCCTTTTTGAACTGTCTTTGCTCAAATCATGTTTTCTATCAAAACAGAGCTATCTTCTTTTCTCATCTGGTTAGAGCCAATTCCTTAGGATTCTGATTCCTATCACATACTCACCTTTTCCCACTGATCCCTAAACAGAACATTTGCAAGAACATTCTGCCTGTTCCCATCTAGGATTGGCTGGCTTTCTATCAGTTTTTCAAGTCTTTCACCTGCTCCTTCCAGTCGCTCCATTTCCCACGGCCATCTCAGTCCCAGCATCCAAGCTCTTCTCTTAAAGCACTTTCATCATTTGGCTTCATGTCTGCTCTGAACTGCTTTCTGAACATTAATTACTTATAACTACATCACTAAAAAGATTATTGCATCCCCTAATAAATAAATTAGAAGATTTATCACTGTACCAATCATTACAGAGCTTTTCAAAGATTACCATAAAGATTTCAAGTGATTTTGTCTTTTAAAGGGATGCAGGTTACGTATCTGCTTCCTGCTACCTGTGTTGCTCATTGCTATGAGGATAAGCCGACATAACAGATAGAGATCAGATTTTACAGAAAGGCAGTATTATTAAACAGCTATTACATCAGTTTCATCTGGGAGTCTACTCACAGCCATACCTGATGAGCAGCTATTTTAATAGCAAACACGGCCATTCCAAACCCTTAGCATTTCACAACAAAACCTTATCACTCAAACTTGCAGCCAGCTAGAACCTGAAAATCCTTATGACCCCAAAGAACACCAAGTTAGCAAATGTGTAACAACCAGTTCCACACATACATAAAAAACACACACGTACCAAAAAAAAAAAAAAAAAACTATGGAGTTCAACAAACATTTCAAAAATATTCTAAAATATTCTATACTGTACTTTGAATCCAGGCCAAACTTGAATTAATTACACACAATTCCCACAGCTTGAGCCTACCAGGTTCACAATATGATATCCAAAAAATATGATGCCATCCTGTACACCCCTGAAGGTGATTCTATATTTCTTTCTCCTCTAGCTCTTTTCTCTTGGAAAAAAAGGAAAAAAAAAAAGTGTTTTTTTTTCCTAGTCTAAATCAATACTTTAGGACAATGATGTGTCAGAAATCATTTATTTTTATTGTTACTATTAGTATTCAGCATCCTCATATCTAACTGCTCATAATGTAAACATTTTTGGAACTGAACAGAACATGAAATGCAGTCCCTCATTCACAAATGCAGATGCTACTCACATTAGTTCATCTTCTGCAGATAGAGTATCTGTTACAGGAACTGAATATCAGAGGCATGACACTATATGCTCTCCCAAACAAAAGTGTGAGGGTGTGTTTGTAACGCATCATCCACTCATTCTGTTGTTTGTCTACTGTATTTCACTCACTGGTGAGAGAACACAATTTATCGATGAAAGGATTAAACAACTGGAGAAAATAATCATTACAAATAGATGTAGAGCCTTCATGCATGAACTGATTTTAGTATTTCTATCCAGCAAGAGAGGAGCTTTGGAGCAGCCTAAGTTTTTACTTTTGTCAATTTCATCATCAAGAATTATCTTCCAGGAATATGCTGCATCTGTTGTTGTCATGTAAAGAAATTGTAAGAACACAATGTGGGAATTACAATATACAGATCTATGCAGGAAAGCTTATTCTGTATCCCAGGAATAACTTATTCAGTCTGTGCTGCTTTGAATAAGATGTTGTACATCCCTTTCTCAGAAAAAGAAATAACACAGGGGATTATGCAAGCTGTTTGACTGGGTGCATATGCCACTATCACTTTTTCCCTCATCTGTCTTTCTTCTATACCATTCCTTTTTAAGGAAAGTCCATGCTGTCCAGAATCACACCGTAAACTCTTAGTGAACAAGACCATCTCTCATCCTATGGTGGTACAGCACCTGCTCCTCTGGGACTGCTTGATCACATCTGAGCTCATAGCAGTACTGTGCACACAGGTCAGACTGTCTCACACACACACACAGCAGCAGCTCCCCCAACTTTCCAAGTGTTTAGTATCCACAACTGCAGTAAAAATTTCAGGAAAGACCAACTAGCAGCTGCACACTCAGATTTTTCACATCATTTCAGTAACCGATGCAGGCATGTCTTCTGAAAATTTTCTTCTACGGAAAAACTGTTCTCAAGAGTTTTGAAATGACCATCAGAAGCAGGGGTGTATCCTTAAGCAGCTTTCTCAGGAAAGCAAACAGGAAGGCAGCACTTAGAGTTTAAGAACCTCAGGTAGATAAAAAAAAAAAAAAAAAAGTGGAATGTATTTTCTTATTTTAATATAAAGCCAAGGAAAATTCAGCAAACCACAGTGAAAACCGCAAAGATAAAATAAACCTTGTAAGACTTCTGAAAGCTTCAAAGTCTTGCTTTCACATACTTTCCACTGACATCACCACTGAGTAAAAACTTGGGTGAGCAGCAGTTCTGTTGTGAAAAGCAACCAAGAGCATCAACTGCAGAGAGAGCAGCTGGAAATGGCGGATCTGGCATGCGCAGTGCTTTCAGGCTGCCTCCATCGCTCAGAGGAGAGTGTTTTTTAGAAGCTGTGGTTTGCAAGCAATCTTTTTTTTGCCATTTAAGGAACGCTCCTGCAATGACAACACACTTGTTGACATCCCTGGAGCAGAATCATTTCCACGTTGTACATGGCTCTGTTCCCAACATTAAAACACAAACTAAACCCAGCTACTGCTCCAAACACTTCTCTGTTTATTCAGAATGGTGCAAAAACTGCATCTCAATTTAGCGGCCCTGAAGCCCAGTGTTAATCTCAGCAGGAAGACAAATGTAGTTGTGGCTTGTTTGCTATCTTCTCTAATAATCTGATCTTTATAACTTGAAATTTTTGTGAGAAATTTTTCTCCTGAGCTTTACTGTGATTTCCAACAATCTTAGTGCATCCTGCATTCATTTAAAGGCTTCCACAGGTGAGTTTCCACAAACAGTATACCTCTCTAAATACTATCTTAAAAACAGATTAAAACTATTTAGTTAGATTAAAACTATTTTGTCACTTCAAAATCCCCATGAGCAAATAGGTCAATCTTCCGACAGGTATAACGTGGCAAATTCAGGAGGCCAAACTTCACTGGATTTTATGCAAATTTCACCTCTAAGTATTACAAAACTTTGATCCACTGGTAGGAAGGATAAACAACTCCTAACAGATCTCACAGTCATTTACTTGAACTGTCTCCCCTGTATTCAGCACTATTCCACTACTATTCTTTCCATTCCCTACTTTGTCATTCTGTTCTCTAAGTACATACCAACCAACTGGACATTGGGTTAAGCCATTATAATTCCCCGCATTTTCTCAGAGTAAGAGTTAGTGCACAGTCCAGCTCTTAGAAACATTTATTTCTAAGTCCTTTAATTAGCAAAGTAAGACAGTAAAACCAGAAATGCTACTAGTTGCGCAGTAATTCTTACTGCTGTTTCACATCCCTCCCCCAAACCTCAATCACAGTTCATACTCCAGACTAGAACACTAGACTGCAGGTGTGGAGGATGTAGAAATGCCTTTCAGTTCTGTTGAACCAGCACAGTTGAGCACAGAAGCACTAATGAAACTGCAAACAAGGCCAAGCCGTTTCGTCTACATACTGGGCAGTCTCGAGTATTGTTATTTATCTCCCCACTTGCATGGTGCATGTCTGCAAATTCACACACGAGGATTATTATTGAGGATAGAGGAATGTGTATATTGCTTATTTGAATAAAGAAATCCTCTGGATATTCTATCCAAAACTCATTAAAAACAAAAGATTTCTCTAAGGTGCACATGCATGTGACTCTGCATGTCTGTTTAGACATCTGAGGTGTATCTCAAGATTAACTGGTTTGCTGCAGTAGCAGTACCTTTCCTTCTGTTATGTGAGCATGTGATTTTAAATGGATTCAGCTTGGCCTGTGCTTCTCTGGAACTGTAGACGCATATTTATAAACGTTGCCACTAAAACTTCCAGAACACCTAAAATTGCTAGAGTGTGGAATATGCTTGGTAATGTGAAGCCTTTGGCAGCTATGGTCCATTTGGCACGTTTGTCTCATCTCATCTGCAGACACTGGAAGTAAAAAGCGGGCAGCCCTGTTCCTGTGTCTCAAGTGCTCGCTGACTTCCGTCATTTCATCTAGTATTGTTTAAAATGGAGACTACAGTTGACACGATCACGTTTTCAAGAATTTCACATCTGCTGACCTTAAACATAGCATGGCTTGGCACAGAAGTATCAGCTCCTCATTGACACTTGTGCTGTACAACTGAGAACAGAGCAGAAATTTATTCATTGTATGCTACAACGTGATAACATTACTACGTTCAACTTAACAGATGATGAAACTGGTCCAGAGAAATGAAGACAACTTAGGGCTTCACACCATGAGTTTCTGAGACAGCCTAGACTGCAGCTGAGCTCTCTTATTCTAGAAATTTGACTCCACTCCGCTGGTTATCTTACCCTTTTCTCCACCTACATACTCATTAGCTCACAAGCGCACAGAAACAGTTCAGGAGCTAATAACATGTTAAATATCCCATTCACAGGCAATGCACATGATTACCTGGAAAGGCCCTACTAGCTGTATATTTTCATACCATCTCAGTTGAGACTCTCTATTGCACTACATCTCCCTGAACATGGAGTCTGTTGGGTGGTGAAGCATGTAAGGCGTCTATTCTTCATATAACAAACTGCTATTTGTTTACACATTGTACAGAATGCATTTTGGATAGCTTCATTTTTCTGTTGGGCAGCTAGCTTGATTATTTCTCTTTTTTGTCAGGAAATAAATACATTTTGAAAGGCAATTAAAAATATTGTTCCACAGTGTCGGCATTTTTGCAACAACAGAAACAAATCATTCATGCACAACAAAAGATACCTCTAGAGTTCTGTGCCAGGGCGGTGGGATTAGGAATGAAGAACAGACATTGCGAGAGAAGTCTTTGAAACTAGAGAACAGAAAACTAAGCAAGCGGGCTAGCCAAGGAGGTACTAACGCAGAGGGAATAAGTGGAAGAACTTATTGAGGCAGAACTTACTGCAAAGTAGTGGCATAAAAGAACAGAAAAAAAAGAGGATTCTGTTAGCCATACAACACTATGGATAATGTAAGCTGGCACTGAAGTGCTCACAGCTAGTTTCTAAAATCCTGGCAGTGAAGGCCCCAAACTGCTTTACTTGAAAGAGAAGGAAGCCTGGAAATAGATGAAATGCTGTAACAGTTACAGAAACCCCAGTGAACACAATCTGTTTACAAGTGTATGGATAGACTGGAAATACATGAGGACACACACTACAACACTGAGAACAGTGAAGTAAAAATGAACTGGTAGGGGAGACAGATTTCAAAACTGTTTAGGCAACCTTAACCTTGATATTTACAAGAGGAAGTCAGTTTTGCCACTTCAAGACTTTTTACTTCTGTGTTTGCGCAGAAGTAATTCAGGGCCCAGTCTTGGCTTTGAAGAGAGTAGACAACTGCCCCAAAAATATTTCTGATGTTCATAATTCTGCTTAAAAGAAATAACAGTTTGATTTCTGGTCATATGGGTTTAAAGATGAATAAATGCAAACTTCAGACATCTGCAGAAGGCAGCAGAGCTCAGGGACAGCCACCGCCTCCCAGGCAGGGTGAGCAGTTCTGACCCCAGCAACCAGCCCAAGGACACTTCTGTCTGGGGCAGTGCATGGTAGTCCCAGCCCTAAGTAGCTCAGCACATGCTAGCAAGCCCTGCCCAGCACACAGTGCCTTCCTGCAGTGCCTCTCTTTCCACAGTGTCTTGGCTGTCCCCTCTGCAGCCACCCTGCACGCCCTGCTCCTCACAGCAGGGCTGGCAGCAGGGGAGGAGCAGGCATCAAGATGAAGGGGAGTGACAGCAGCAGGACTGAGGGGCGTTCTGTAAAACATAGGGTAACACAGACACTTGAGCTAGCACTAAATGGGGTAGTTAAATGAGTATGATGAGAAGTCAAGCCAACGCAGCAGAGTTCAGTGTGGGTTAATTTGCTCAGCCTTCTTGCAGGAGGGCAGATTCATGCCTATAAATATTAAATCTTAAAACTAAATCAAGAATGTAAACAGGGGACAGAACATTTTCATGGTCTGCTGTTCTCCTTTGCTTGTTCCCAGCATGGAACAGTTATTGCTACAATGCAGTGGCACAGAAAAAGAAAACCGGATAGTTTTCATGCACTACATAGAATGCAGTCACAGCTTCAGGGTGCAGGCTGCCTCCTTGTTTAACGCATACACACACTCCCAGGGAGGCAGGCAGTTTTGCAGATAGGTCACTGGAGTCAGACAAATAGAGCTTGATTCCTGATGCAAGGAACATTTTGGAAAGTCACTTCATCCTGTCTCCTCCCCTTGTTTCTTCTGCCTCATTATAGAGGTGATCTTTCTAACCCACTCACTGTTGATTTGTTCTTTGGAATCTGAACTTATGTTCACCGTAAAAAAAGCTAGAACTAACGGAAATGGTTGCAATACACCCTGCCACTGAGAGCTGGATTTTCATTAGAACTGGTCCCTGCATGGCAGTGGTTTAGGTTTATACTGGTAAAACATCTTCAGTATGTTAATACACTGATGTAAGTTAATAAAGAATGATTAGCAAATGTATTTTCCATACTATGCTATCAACCAAATCCCACATCAGCAACCCAGCCATCAGCACAATCTATTCGTGTAGGACCATGTGAAGGAAATTACAAATTTGGTCCAAGTGAATAGCTAATTCTAGTCCAGAAACCATGTAGCCATGCTGATGTGGTGCTTTGCTCAGATTAACATGCATCCTGCTTAGGTACACCGCTGTAAAATAAATAAATAAATAAATAAATCTGAGTGGCTTCAATTTTAGAACAGGTTTGTGCCTGGGACAGCCCAGGAAGCGAGCAGCCCTCTGCATACACCAACTCTTGCTTTTGAATTAAGCATTTGAAGACTGAAAGATGTGAAAAGGAAGTGTTCTGGAGACACTGGACTTCACTTTCTTCTACCCCAATGCCTATCCGCCTCCTGCCTGAGGATTTCCCCTTATCCTTTACCATACACAGAAAATGAGCTGATATTACTAAGTTCTGTCTCTTAAAAATCAGGTCTGCCAGCCTCTTTCCAAAGGGATAGACAGAAACCCATAAGCCTGAGCTACACAGAAGCTGATGACTATGGAAGGAAAACACAACACTTCTGGGTGAAAACATCCACAGCTGTTGGGCATGGAGACGCCACAGCCTCAGATTTCTGTGCGCCTGCTGAAGCTCAGTACTTTATACACGGAAAATAAAAAAGTCACGCTCAAAACTATCAGGCAATTATTTAGCTTCCTGAAATAAAGGAAGTGGCTCAGCAGTGGGTGAAGCTTTTAGAAAGCTGCTAAATTGCTAATACACATGTGAAGGGTGGGGGAGACATCTAAAGTAATGAGCTAATGGAAAAAAGTGCTTGCAAACATTTCTTTATTTTTATTTTATTATTAATTTTTTAGGAGAGCAAAGGATTTTTTGCTCTTATTTTGTTTTTAGTTTTGTTCTGTTTCTGATGTTGTTGCAAAGACAACATCATTGTTGCATTGCATCAGACATGTTAGTATGGCTTTTTTGATCAGAAAGTCAGCCTAGATATTCATAGATATTAGAAGTCATTATGTTATCAATTTACACTAAATTTTTAAAGAAGCATGCACCTGGCAACAAAAGATTTTCGTACAGCTAGCTACTCCAGGTAGGGGAGATGAAAGGCTAACAAACACCGCACAAATCACTGATGAGTTTAGTGGGATATTTCAGCAGTGCAAGCGTTTAGAAGGCTCTTGGAGAGAAATAATAATATGAAAATAAATCCCAAAGTACACCCAACACTAATAAGCACCCGAAAATTGTTCTTACCATAAAACGAAAGCCTACACAACCTCTTCCTAACGTTGCTCCTCCAATAATATAATATTCCCCCCTAGAAGACAGTAGAGCAGCCCCTAGCCACCAGGCAGAGTAATCTGCCCAGCAATGATGAGATATAGCAGTTCTGTCATCCTGACAGGAGAACCAGCTTCTCTGAGCCCCCCGCTCCTACCCTTCCCACTCTGCCTATGACTTATATATAGGAGTCTCAAACATCAAAACCAAAGGAGGAAAACATGTAGATGGGTCATAAGAAGTGTAGTACCCGACAGAAAAAGGAACTGCATGCTCTCACATAAGCCTGTGCCAAACTACGTGGCAGAAACAAGGTCTGTGAGGTTGAGTACTTGACACTGCAGCAGACTGCTAATTGCTTTAAGTGCTCTGGAGAGGAGCGAAAATATATCCTTTCTTTGAGGCTCTTCTGTTTAGTAAGAATACGTAGAGAGGAACTGGCTCAAGCTAGACCGCTGTGTGCAGACAGAGAAAATAACTATTTGAAATAAAATACTGCTAGCCCTCTTTGAGTCTTCCAGCCCTCTCCGTTAGCTAACACATCAGCTGACTGTGGAGGTGACAGAGAGCAGACAGTAACCTGCCCTCCCTGGAAAAAGGGACCAGTGGGAAGTCTTAGAAAAGACTTATAAAATAGAAAGTAGGACAGCAGATTAAAAAAAATAAAATAAAATAAAAAATAAAACAAGAAAAGAAAGATTTTGTTCTTTACTACATAGCATTCTCTTGTTTTCTCATAATATGCAGCAGTTACTAACTAGATTTATTCAGTGCTGGCTCTTTTCAGAGATCTTGAATGACAGGAAAACTAATGCACAGACTTTAAATGTTCTTCTTAGCTGGTTATCAACTAAAAGCAGATCATTTTCTTGCTCACAGCAGTAACCCAGAGCTACTAAGTGACATTATGATAGAAACATACATACATTCAATGTATAAGAGGTTTTAGCACTGCATATAATCTACTGCTATTTCAGGATACATATTATTAGCCATTTCTAGGGTGAGCACGAGTTTAAAAGAAAAAAAAAAACCCTTTGTGTCTCCTGTAATCCCGAATTACATTAACTAACTAAACTGATGGAAGGTACTTATACACGAAATGCTGTATGTTCTTCTCCAGAAAAAATTTTCTTAAACATAGATCCATAAAATTATCATCTTTATAGTATTACCTCAAAATTAATTGCTTTACTTGCTACTTACAATATCTGTGACAAATTTGCCGACACTGGGCTAATATCTATAGACAATTCAGAAAGTTCCTTAAGTAGCATTTAGAAACTAATTAATTATAAATGTAATTTTACAACTGTAGAATGTAACTTACAACATTGTGATTTTTATTTTTTTTTTAACCCCACTGCAGTAAAAATCAAACTTTGAGTAACTGTAAGCAGATTGTCAGATCAGGCTTAAGTGGATGGGAAGATTTTTCGTAAAGGTTTTAAGCACAGAAAATAAAGTAATGCAGAGTGAGTAAGATGAAACCAAACATAGAGATTATATACGTTCACATAAGAGATCTGAGTGTATTCTTTTTTAAATGCAACTATGATTTTTTTTTTTTTCCCCAAGAAAACCTTTTCTTATAACACTCGTACAACTGCACGGAAGACATTTTAGCCCTGTACATTATGTGTTGATCTTCCTGACCCAGGTTCTTACACCATTGCATTCAATTATATTCTAGTTGCTAAATAAAGATGTTATGCCTCCACTGAACAAAGCTTTCAATCTGTTTTATTTCTATGGAGGACATGGGATCAAAATCAAAGAATGAAATATCAGTTGCTACCTACCTTTGACAAAAGCATCCTGGCACAGAAAGGCAACACCAAATGCCAAGAGTTTAAGCCACAAAAACATGGTTATTTCTGGAAATCAGGCGTATCCTTATGAAGCAGCATGTGTCTCTCTCTGGAAAGCAAAATATGTGTTATCTCTCTGTAAAATAATTTCTCAGCAAAATTTGAACCAAAAAGGAGAATAACCAGGCACGTACATTACACTGCCTGCTTATCTGTGAAGGAGCTGCTTCCTCTGTTACCCCAAACTAACCACTCGCAAACTCACTGTGCAGTTTAGTGATGTCAGAGAATTACTTCTTCAAAAAAACTCTTTCAGTTTCCAGGAAGTTAAGAGGGTTTTTCTTAAATTGCTGCAGTAATGCTCAGCTTCCTTAATTCAATTGAAACAGACTGTTTTCAGCCATTTCTACTGAGGAACTAGCAAGACTTAACTTTTCAAAGGACTGGACTCAAGAAACAGTCATTCTTTTTCTTCACATTCAATTTTCTATTGTATACATTTCATTGAGCCTCCTCCCATTTACAGGCTCTCGAGATTTCTGTTGAGAGAAGAGGAAACCCAACTAATCAGTCAACAAAACACTTAGAGTGGCAACAAGACCTTCACAAACATATTGCTGAATCTTTCTGCAACAATGCAATTCTAGAAATGACAGTAGCATCCAACATATTGATATAAGCTGTCTAATTCTGTTTTCTAATTTCATCTTCAGTTCTTAATTACATATCCTTCATTCAATTCTCTTATCATGGTAGTGCCAGAGAATTGTGGTCCCTTTCCTGGAGTAGATGTGAGATAGACCAAGGATATTTACCCTATTGCGTCCCCTAAGACTCAGTAACTGGATAAAAAATACCCATTGTATAGCTGCTTCTTTTACTGGAGGCTTTAAAAGAACCACAAGAATGCTGTCATAAAACAGAAAAGGAAAGGAAGAGAATATATTTGTGTTTATTTTTCAGGTCTTCCTAAGCATCACATACATGCATTCACATAATAATTTACAGACAACATAAGGAAATTAATCTCCTCAAAAGATTAAATCCAGCTTCTACACATCCAACTTTGAGTGAAGTTTTGAAAACAGGCCAAAACCTTAGCTTGCATTAAATAATGTGTGTCTACACCACCTGGTGCAATAATTGCATTAAATAATATGTGTCTATACCACCTGGTGCAATAATTACACTGTAGATGTTTTCATAGTGAAACTGACATGGTCTAACCCTCCAGAAACCCCAGTGTTGATATACAGTAACTTCATCAGGCTGAAGTTGTTGTAAGTTGAATTTGGCCTACAGCTATACATTGTCTGCACCACTAACATTTTAGTCCCTGTTATTCTGGACAACACTATAATGCTGAAGGGTTCCAGCTAATTAATATAGTGCATTGCATCCTATGGAGAATTTCACATACAGGCTGTCAACAAGAACCAGGTGCCATTTCTACATGACCTTTCCTGGCAGTTTTACACAACCTCTGCCTGGTTTCTCAAGCTGTTTCCCCAAGAAAAGATCCTGCACAGTGGACCTTCTCTGGCTGTGTAACATTTACAATGCCTTCATATCACTTAGATATTGCCTATATCGCATGTATTGTTCAATCACCCACATCACCTGCTCTAGCCATCATACCATTATGGTACATTATTATTACACTCATTTAACAGCTGAGGAAGTATAAACCATCAACTGCTAAAATTACTGACCAAGGTTACAAATGAAACTCATGGGAGATTCAGATTCAAACCAAGTCTTAGCAAAGCGTGAAGAAAAATCTCTTTCCCAGAGTAGATGCCTCATTCAGCAAATCTGTTTCAGTGACCACTGTTTGGCAATGAGATTAACCACTGCCCTGTAGCTGAGAAAGAACAAACATCCTTCACAAAAGGTACGTAGTGCCTTTGTTTTTAGGCTAGCCTCAGGTGTTTTAATATTCCATCAGCTTGTAACGCATTTCAAGTATAAATCTCAGTAGTTTATTTGACATTTTTCTGTTTGGACATCTGAAGAAGAAATAAAGGATATTGTGGTAATAAAACATTAGCTTTTCAAAGACTAATTCATAAGTTGATATTTTACTGGGGCTAGCTTTGAGCATTTTACTCCTGAAGTTCTCAAAACAGCTGTGTACCTGGTCTAAGAAGAAGGAAGGAAGTGTGTGACAAGAAGCAAAGTCTCTCAAGTTTTCTCCCCTCCTAATAACCCTTTGAAAGCAGGTAATTATCAAATACATAAACAAAGCTAGAAATCGCACAAAAGAATGTCCACATCTAGGCAAAAGCATAGAATCAGCTAAAGGACATCAATTTTACACTTACTGTCTCATACAGGCTAAAGAGGTTTCCATTCCCAGTGCACTTCACTCACTGTCAAATAAAACCAAATGGAAAGCTCCTGTGCAGAAGCTCACAAGGAATGAAGCCACTGAGGAAGGCAATTAGATTGGAGCGGGAAACATGCAAAAAGAGGGCACGAGGTTTTCAAACACATCTAAGAAAGGAGAAGGATGAGCAATGGTGGGAGAGTAAAAGTTACCAAGGCAGACCAGATAAACTGCTCCATAGCTCCCTGCTTTACAACTGCTTTACTGTCTCAGGTTGGATTGTCACCGGTTGCCTCAAGAAGATCGGGACACTCTATTCCCTATATATAAAATAATACTTACACTCAACATGCGCACTAAGTGCCTACAGGGCCTACGGCACACAAAAAGCTGTCCTTCCTGGAGCTTGCTGTGTTCAATGGCATAAAATGGGACAGTGACCAAAAGCTACCAACGAGCCCTGGAAGCACAGGCTTTTTGTTCTCCGTGTGATTTCATACTTCTAGATGTCACTCTGTGTTTATTTCCCTAAAAGTTTAGCCAAATAACAATGAGGCATTAATATTCCTCCCCCTACAGAACTTCCAATTTCAAATTTTCAAATTCAACGTGGTTGTCACTTTAGCTTTCATTGCAAAGAACTTTGACTAGTGCATGTTTATTTTAATTCAGGGGATGGTGTTCTCCACAGGTACATAATCTGATGTTGTTTTGTGCTAATTTGTTTACAGAATATTGTATTAATTTGTTTTCTCAAAGAACTGTATTCATGAGAATCCATGTCTTCTTTTTGGCCCAGAGGTGCCAAAACTATTAGATACAGATCTCATAATTCAATAAAACTGAAATTCTCTAGAAACTCCATGCATCACTTGGATTTAAATGACAAGCACACTTTCTTTGTTTCGGATCATTTTCTCTGCATGGAAGTCAGCTCATAAGATTCAACTCAGTTAGATTCATATTCACCATGGCTGCACATCAGAATTAAGCAGTTCTCACAATCTGAAGGCACACACCTTAACAAACAATATGAGACAAAGGAAAAATTCATCCCAAGGGCAGCTCTGTTTAAATCAAGGGAGCCACCTCTGTAATGCATTTCTTTCTATAAAATTCATTTGACAGGATAACTATGAAAATATTGTTCACTCTAAAGACTATGTTATACTACTTTTAAATGCACTCAGTGTTTGCTAGGGAAACTATTGTGCACATACTTTTTCAGACTTGTTTGCAATTGCCAAGAACAATTTCTTGAAGAAAGAAAACATTTTTACTTAATATGTCATATTGGATCAAATTATTTTAAGCTCAAGAGTAAACAATGCAGCTCTTTGTGCAGGCATACTGCTATGCTGCTATCAACCCTCAGGCAACGATGATTTGACATCTTCATTTCATATGTTGCCTGCGTGATCTATATTGTACCTGTTCAGGACAGAGATCAGATTTTGGTATCCCTGAGGCACCATTCATAATATGGCCCAAAATGAGCAATATGTGTATGATAAGCTCTCATAAGTGCCAAGAGTTTATTTCTTGCTTACGCCTAAAATCATTCTGGGATAACACTAGGCACAGTTATTCTGAAATGAGTGTTCTTGAACAGCTACGTTTAACATGCCCCTTTAGAATTTGTTCCCTTAAACAGTGGCTGTGTGTTCATAAGCATTGCATCCGATTTTTGCTGAACATCTGCTCCTCCTCCTCTGTTTTGAAGAAGTGCTAGATTCTAAGAACTGCTCAGAATTTAGCTTCATAGCATTCAAACCTTGCACAATGAATTTGTTTCACTTTATGCAAGTAATATCAAATAAACATTTTTAGCCACAGTGACTTTTGTCTTAACCTTCCATCATCTAGTTTGAGAGGGAAAATAAATAGGACGGACAGAAAAATTATTTGAATATGTTACCTTTGGACCACCCTTTGTTGAACTCTCCTCTGAAAATCCCTTCAATGATTATAGATTTCCTTCTCCTAGACTGATTCTTCATTTTTCCAGTTTCATTTCTCCTGGCTGTAACCCCTTTAAGTCTCATGGACATTCAAATGACTTTGCCTCAGCAAATGCACCTGAACAACCACAGCTTTAAAAAGCAGTGAGCTGACTGCCAGGCAAGGAGCTGTGCTCTGCATCATCATCCTGAAACTCAGGAGCAGGGGTACCACAGCTGGAGGTATAAAACGAGCTCCCTGTGCACACAATGATCCTCTGTTACCTTCACCAAATCTACCCTGCCTTTACCAAAATTGATTGCTTCCAATTCGCTAATCTGTATCTGTTAATTTGCCCAAATTACATACAAAATTATATGCATATTGCGTAAATACATATACACACAAAATAATACACAGAAATAGAAATGTGTATATAAAAATAATACATAACTGTAGAGAAGAAAATACATACACATATGCAGAGTACTATATATATATTTACTTCTCTACAGTTATGTATGATTTTTATATACACATTTCTATTTCTGTATATTATTTTGTGTGTGTGTACATATTTATATAGTATGCCTATATGTAGCACTCTGCAAGAAACACTGCCTTACCTGCAATACATGGAAAGTCAGAGTTGTGCCACGTTTACAGAAAGCTTGACAGAAAATGAGACAAAGCAATAGTAACACCAGCCCCCACAAATTAAAAATAAAATTAAAAAAAAATTGCCTTCAAACAATCTTTCCCAAACTATTTCCATTCTGGTTGCAAAAGAGAAGTCACATACTTTCTCACAGTTCATTGGACGTTCCCTTATCTCTTGGACTTCGTTTCCAGTGTGCTCTGTAGCATACCTAAAGATATGAAGATAGGCCCGTTTATTCCTAAATTAGTGCTTTAAATACACCAAACAGAATGGGGAATTTTATTGGTTTTGGGGGGTATTTTTGTTTGTTTGTTTGTTTGGTGATGTGTTTTTTGTTTTTTAACAGTGTGGCTCTGTCTGGAGCAAGCCAGGACCAGTGCCAAGGTAGGATACTGGACCTGTGTTTTGGTATCTTGGAGGAGTAGCCTAGCTCTCTTTCTGAGAGTTCTCTGTCCATTTTTCCATTTTTTTCCAAGTAGATATATTCTATATTGTGCTGTTAGCTTCTGGTACCATGTTCTTCTTCCACACAGACTGCTTCCCACCTAAGGGTGCCAGATTCATTGTCATGTACTATTAGCTGTAGCCTGCAAGTCCTCTCAGTGTTTTTGCAATCTGTCAGATGACAGTGCTCATGACCAAGAGTATTCGTGCTTAATTTTTCAGTAAGATACCAGATACCATTTATACCAAATGCCTTTCTAACATTCAAACTCTGATTATTTTGTGGATAAAAATGTATTCCCACAACTGATTTCAGTCATTATGGTACAGAAACATAAATTGCCTTTCAGCAAGGTATTTACGAGCATAAACCACGAATATTTACCCAGAAGGCTGGTCTGCTTGCAGTAGGGCTGTTGGTCATCTTCTGATGGCCCATGTCTTACCATTCTCCATGTTTTGACATGATTTTTCTCTCTGGGGCTGTCCAAACAGTTTAGACAGATGTTTCCAAAGACAAGCATGTGGCAGGCATTATTTCTTCCTCAGTGGCTTGTCAAGAAACTACCATTATAAAGATAAAACTGTCCAGAAGATTTCTATAATCTAAAATCATAATATGAATCTTGGAAAGAGTTAGGAAACCGGACGGATGCCACAGACTTACCTTGCACACCACTGTCTATGCCACAGCTCTCTGCCTGTAAGCTCTTCATTGTAAATATGTTTGCACACACACAGCAAGCCAACATAAAATGTGGCAAGTTTATAACGCTGATACTAAAAAACAAAACAAAACAAAAACAAACAAAAAGGCTATCTAATGATACAATGGTTGTCTTTGTTTATCTTCACATTGCAAAAACAACAAATTAGCACATGTAAATTCAAAGATTTACCAAATAAAACATGGAAGTAAACATTAAAAAATTAAAAAACTACACACTGAGACAAACTTTTCTGAGGGCTTTTGGGTAGCATATAAAGACTTCTGGACTTCTGTAATAGTGGAAATCTTGTGAAGCTACATCCTGGAGAATGGGTTTTTGAAATGTATTTTTAAAGTATTGTCCTAGCAACATTTTCAGTTCAAAGTCTTGTGAAAGTCCACAGGCCTTGCTTATTTGCTTCTTTAGTAGAAGTGCTAAAGAGAAGATGGGTGGTAAGATCATATCTGACTGACATAGTGTGAGTCAGTGCTTTAAAAAGAACAGTTTCACAATACAGGTAAGAAAGGGGAACGAGCTGGGGACAGAAGCAGAAAATTCACAGTATGGAATGCAGTAGCGTGGAAGAATGGATAATTGCCACACCTTATAGGTACATCTTAGTCAAAATATTTCAAGTTGGTTGATTCTCTGCAATATTAGTTATTTAAATCCAAATTTACCAAACTATCAGTCTTTTCCTTATCTCTGCTACATTCATACAGATATATATGTTCGTTTGTTTCAATCAAGAACGTTATTGTTCTGGGACAAAAAAAGATATTTCTTGTAGATAAAAATAACAGTGGAAGAGAAAAAACAAATATTATACTGGATTATTTAGGGGAAAAAATGTGATCTACTAAATCTGGATCTACTAAATTTGAGATTGGCTGGCTGATTTTTTTAGATCACACATTCATTTGGACTTCTCCAGACTTCTGCAGTACTCAGAAATTTCTACGAAAATCATGATACTTGAGTAGACTGAATGAGAACAGGAGAAGTTAAATCTGAGCAAAAGTGATACAGACTCAAGCATTTCAATTTCATCAAAGGGACTAAAATGAGTATTATATAAAGTCAGTTATGTAATCTCAAATGTTTCTTTATCACTTCTTGTTGATGGGTATAATTAAAGTCAGCAAATAGAGGTGCAGAAATAATGGAAGAATATATTCTCAAAGCAACAGCAAGGTAAACAGTAGGCTCTTGTGCAAGAGAAATTGTGGCAGAATGCCAAGGAAATGAAGGGTGATATAAATATAGGTTAGAGAAAAGACAGCACTGGGAAATTAAACACTGAAATAAAAAGACTGGTTTCATTAATATTTTTGTTTCGTACCTTGTTTCTGTTTCACTGTAGGACATTCTGTAATAAGCATTGAAAAGACATTTAGCATAAACTGACTATTTTATCCATGCCAGCAAACCTCAATAAACACATTGCTGGGTGCTCATAAACACAGAGTGTATGTTTACTGCATACAATGCAATGGAGGCACCAAAAATAGCCAAAAGAGGATGACGAAGGAAGAGCAGAGAAAGCTGAAACAGTTTGTGCTGTGATACTCCCCAAACACTGGGAATTCTCCAAGAATGTAAACTAATGCATTGCAATATGAATAAAACAATGTTCGTTTCTATTTGTTATAGGGGAAGAAAAAATCTTTCACTTCTCACAAAGAAATATTTCAATTTCACAAGAATTAATTTTATAATTTATGCTCACATACGCACTGTCAGAACTCTAGCTTCAGTCAAAAAAAATGGCCTAGTATTGCTGTTTTATCTTCAATTTGTTTTAAAAACTGATAAAGTGTTAGCAATATAAATTCTGGCATAGCATAAATATCTCATTTTTCCCATATCAATCTCAGGCAGGCAGACCAACTTAGGTAATGTGTTCTCCCTCCAAAGATGAGCACAAAATACTTGCACATCCTCTTACTGCCTTATAGCAAGTGTTATTTCCTATATTTAGTAAGTTAGGAAATATTGCAAACGAAACTGTGCAACAATTATTTGGCAAGAGGCTCTATTGTATTCTCATGACAAAAGCTCCAGTTTAGAGTTCATGAAATTCTGTGTTAAAATCCAGAGGCATTATTTAAAACTCTTTTTCTGTAAAACTTGTTAGTTTATCATTGATATCTCCTGGAGCCGTCAGTCTATAAGGCCTGTAAACTTGTAAACAAAAATTAGGGCTTTGGACAATGGCACACCGAGAAAGATACAAGCTTCATCTTCAGTTTGCCGGTGATCAGCAAGTTGCCCCACACTCTTCCATGGAGACTCATTCCGGAGGGGAGAAGTTTCAGACAGATTTTACCCCCCCAGTCATTTGTGACATTTTAGGTAGAGGAGACAAACAACTACACAAAGATAACAGATTCACAAAAGTTTTTGTAAGAAAATCTACTAATTTGGAATTCATTTTCCTTTCCTTCTTCTGCTGTAAACAGGAACATAATTTTAAGACAGATGATGGCAGTGGACAAAGGATGACCAGCCTGCCCTCCCTGATCTCTGACCCATAACATCTCTCCGTACTAATTTTCTCACTGCTGTTCACACAGAGCTCTTGCCTTCTTAAATCATAACTCTTTAAGGTCAGACTTATACTTTCTTGTAGTTGCAAGTAATGTCTTTTGTATACTATGATGTTCAGTGAGTGAGAATGCCAAATATCAGTCCTGAGGAAGCCAAATTCTAGTCAAACTCTTGACTATGGGGCGAGGTGCAGGGGAGGGGGAGTTCAGTCTTTTCCCTTTTGTTTGCATGAGGAACAAGCACAGGGCAAGAAAAGAGAAGTGCCAAAACAAGATGGGAAGAGATTTCTCTGCTGCTTCCACAGTGCTCTCTGCTCTGCTCTGAGGAGAAATGGGAAGTAGAAAAAGTGTTTTGAGAAAGCCCAATTTTGATGCATGTGCTAGCTCAGTGTTGGAAAGTTGAACAGGCTGAAAATGCAGGTCTTCTCTGCACAGCCATCCAACCACACAAACCCTCCATAGACGATGCATCTTTACGTATTTAAGAGTTTTATGCTTTCATTAATATTCAAATTATTTAAGGAATAAACTAGCTTGCTTTGCATGATGTTAGACTGTGTAAATCTGGTTTCATAAATCACTTACATCAATTTTCAAAACCTTTTAAAATTACTTATTAAGCAAGTAACAGCTTGAAAGGAAAAACCAAAACCCTGTCAAACAGAACATCTATCTTGCATCCAAACAAATACCCACTTAAACCACTTTGCTTTTTGTGCTGTGTTTCTCAACAGTTTGTGTACTGGAATCAAGTTTTGTTTATCTGCATCATAAGATGCATTTCTTTACTTTACTGTCCGTTTCTCCACAAAAGACCGACAGCAGCACTTTCAAGAGTGCGTACAATCACTAGGCTCAAATATGCTAAAACTGAAATTAACATGAATGAACAACAATAAAAACTCCTTACTGCTGCTTTCTGCTTCTGCCTCAGCTCAGCCTGCAAAGCTAGGCTGCTGCCAGCCTTCCAAGCTGCTTTCACTTTCTGGTTCCTGGATGATAATTAGCAAGGCCCAGTTATGGGGCGGAGTTGCAAAGTTTATAACAGATCTAATGAAATCCTCAACCTTTTCAGCTAAGTGAAATCCAAGCTGTACCAGAGAAGCCAGTTTCACTGCGTCTTCAATAGGCCTCTCTGAAGATGGACTCTGGAGAACAGCTGAGGTGTTTTGACTCAGCCCAGCCGAGCTCCATGATAGTAAATTCTCTGACAGGAAACAATAGCAGTGCTGATATCCAGTTCCCCACTCCCCAGCCTTTATTTAACAGGTCATGTCACTTTATACCTTCTTACCACTGAACTGTTCAGATTAAAAATTGGTCCTTTTGGGAGGATCTAATTAATATCAGATATTATTTTGTACAGAGGCACAAAGCTCATTGCCACCAATCTGGCTTCATAACTGAAGTGCCACAGGAACCAGAACTTTCTTACTGGAAATGGAAAAGAACAGTGACAGAGAATCACTATCCAAATTCAGCAAAACTTTTTCAGTTGGTGGCCTCAGGTTCTTCTAAATTGATACACTGGTTTCTAAGTTCTTGTCAAGATACACCAGATGGTTTGAAGTTTGCACTAAACTAAAGCATACATGACACTGACTCTCAGGTCCTGCAAAACCAACAAATGCAACTCTGGGGTGGTGATGGAATTACAGAAGTGCACAGAAAATTAAAGTTCTATCCAGTCGAAGTGCTGAGAGCACATCTCTTGCTCAGTCTGGCCTTGGGCTGCTCTTTCTGCTTGTTGATGCCTTCCAGTCAGCAAGAGACGAGTTCAACATGTTGCACAAAAAGTGCTCCATCAGACAGCCCTCTGTAATGCAACTTTTAAGCAGCACACTCAATGAGATGTATGTCTCAGCATGTTTTGGCTTGTAGTTTAACCATACTTTTGATCTACCTACTACATAAACAACTAGTATCTTTCTTCTTCCCTTACTGAGAGGTTGGTTTTCTGTAGTTAGAAAACTGTATCTGCTGCTTTATGGCACTTTCTGCAGCATTCTTCACCTTTGGAAGGCATAATAGATTACTCAGAGATTTATGTTTGCCCCTCTCCTAAGTAAACAACTTAGGACAATTGCTGACAGCATTTTTCATTTTTCACCAGGTGTCCAATAGTCATACAACTGTTTAATAACATGCACACTTCGATTAATCCAGCTCCAACACTTGTGCTCTGGCTCAACAGTGCAAATATGCACGGGAAGGAAGGGGGGCAAGAAAAGCAGAGTATATCATTAAGTAAGCAGTGTGATCACTCAGAGCACTGCAGATGAAATTAAGGTGTTGGTAATGATCTCAGCAGAGAAAGCATGAGTGCTGGTATGATGTGCTTCACTATATCCTGCTCCAGCTAGGTGTTGGGTTGTTGTACCCTACGCTCACTGCTCTACACGTATTTGGCAAGTTCCAAACAGTGTTCCAAAGTGGCAATAATATACAGGATCATGAATACATGCACAGATATGTAGTGGAATGTACACATGTATGAAGTTGCAAAAGAGTTGTTACCTTTGGATGGAAGAGGATTCTTTACATTCTTCTTTGTCCATTACATAAAAATCTGTCATAAGACAGTTGTTTTAACCAACTCATACTGACTACCCCAGCAAAGCTAATGCTCATATTTGCTGCTAAAATTACCATGCATAGCATTTAAGGGGTCATGTCTTCAATGCTTTAGGGTCTAAGAACCAGAGGGGGGAGGAAAAGGAAAAAAAAAAAAAAAANAAGAGGTAACTTAGATTTGTAGCTAGACCTTGAAATATGGTAAAAAGTCTTATAATGTTCCAGATTTATGATTCTCCTTCCTGGGTACCCTGACTGAGAAGAAGAAGCTTGACTTCAAGCAAGTTCACTTCTGGTTTCCTCGAAAATGAGATGGTGTCCTGGAGCCACAGGAACCTGGAATCTTGTAATAATTAAATATAAGCCAGAGATGGTTTCAAGCAATCTACATTTTCCCTCAGCTGTCTTATAGAAAAATGCTTTAAATCTAAGCTGTATAGTGACACTGAGCAAAAATTCCATATTTTATTCTGAAGCTTTCTTGAGATTATGATATTCTTTTTCTTCAGGTTTGTAGCCTATGAACAAACATTTGCATTTTAGCATTTCAGAAATTTCAAAACTATATCAAACAAAACAGCCACCATTAGCTAGAGTTCAGAGCTAAACGCTTTCAAACCTTATGGCCTCACTCCTGTGCAATGTGTAAGACATACAGGAGCTACTGCAATCAATATAATCTGCCTGAAGAGTATTTTGTTCATAACAGAAACCTTAAATACAAGAGTTACTCACATTACAGCTTAAGCTGATAGTGACAGACATGCTTGTAATCAATTACTTCCTCTACTTAGAGTCAGGACATAAACCTACCTATATGATACTGCGTATTTTCTGTCAGATTTTTTTACCTCTCATTTATATTTGTATACTCTATGCTGGTGCACTCCGCTCTGTGCTGGTGTGGCCTCACCTTGAGCATCATGTGTGTGTTTGAGCACCACAATATAAGAAGGAAATAAAACTATTAGAGAGCATCCCGATGAGGGCTATGAAGATGGTGAAGGGCAAGATGTATGAAGAGCAGCTGAGAAGAGCAGCTGAGGCCCCTTGGTTTGTTCAGCCCAGAGCAGAGGAGGCTGAGGGGAGGCCCCATGGCGGCCTACAGCTTCCTCATGTGGGGGGCAGGGGGGCAGCGCTGAGCTCTGCCCTCTGGTGACAGCGACAGGGCCTGAGGCAACAGCATGGAGCTGTGTCAGGGGAGGGTCAGGTGGGAGGCAGGGAAAGGTTCTGCACCAGAGGGTGGTGGGTGTGGAACAGGCTGCCCAGGGCAGTGAGTATGGCCCCACGCTGCTGGAGCTCAAGGAGCATTTGGACAGTGTTCTCAGACAGCGTTTGAGTTTCAGGTGGTGCTGTGTGGAACCAGGATTTGGACTCCTTGACTCTTGTGGGTACCTTCAAACTTGGGATATTCTATGATTATATGATCATAAAAGTATAGGAAATTGGAGCACATGATGAACGAGTGGAGAATGAAATAACTAAGTTTGTTGATCTACATAAAAGCAAGCTGAAAAGAGATCTTTCTGCTGTCTCTACTACCTGATGAGTGGTGAGAGACAAGACAGAATCAACTCTTCTCAGAGGTGCACGATGGAAGAGCAAGGGACAAGCACCAATTGCATTGAACAAAATTATGGCTGCATATTGAGAACAAAAATTTCGCAAAATGATCTCTCAATAGAATGGAGCATCCACCCAAAAGAGGTCTGCTCTGAGCAATGGATACAAGCAGATAATGTTCCAAGATCATTGCCAACCTAGGATATTCCATAACTCTACAACACTACTGCATAAATCTGAACCAAAGAAGTTTCACCAGGTGTTTGGGGAAGGAAGTGGGGAGTTGTTTTCTGAAGTTTAGGAATTTTTGTTAGTTTTTAAGTGGTTACAAAAATGTATAGTTTACTTTACAGTCACCTTCTTTTTCTTAGCTTCCAGAAGGTTTTTGTGTGTGTGTTTATTTTTTATATGGAAAGGGTTACTAGGAATAGACTTCAAGCTATCAAAGGTTCTCTTTCTTACTTGAGTCCACTGGCTGACCATAAGAAAAAATTGAGGTGTTAAATGTATTTGCTTGAAATACCTGATACTGGAATTCAAACGATTCTTCAAGCAGAATTCCTAGCAAGAAGGATTTGTGACAGAGAGATTACAAGATTTACTTTGAAGAAAAAACACGCGTTTAAGAGACCCACAAACCTTCAAAAGAACACCTCCTTCAAAAAGCTCCACCTCACAGCTACAAGGGACTTTCTGAGAAGTGAATGTATTTACATAAATGGAAAGACTTGCAAATGGTACAAGGCAATTACTGCAAACACTGCTGTAGTATTGAACAAAGTGTTCCTGATTTTCATTGTTTTTTCTGAGAAATAAACTATTTCTTTTATCTACACTAAAACTATAGGCCTGATCCTGTAGTCCTTACTTAAAAAAGTCATTTTACAGACCTCCTGCTGGTTTTCTGCGCAAAGAAAATGAATACTCCAATGAGGTGAAGGGCAGAAAGGAGATTGAAAATACAGTCCATATGGAAAGAAAAATTGCATTTAAAATGCACCCAATAAACACTAAAGATCTATTCCACTGTATTTGAGAAACTTTGAATTTTTCACATTATTGCTGACGTTTATATACTTATCTATATGTGTATAAAGACATATATATATCAGTATGCACACACATTTCATTCCACATATAACCATCCAGATTAAAAAGCCTATCCAATCTTATTTTTAGTCATAACGAACTGGATCCTACATATTCTCTGGTATCATTAGCTAATAGTTTCCCAAGTTGTTCTTTGTGGTCTCTTATTGCTGCATGTTTCAAATCAACTTTGTGAACATATTAAAACTGTTTTTCATGAAGAGAAGTCTAGAAAAGATGAAAGATGCAGATAAGCGGTGGTGTCTAGTTAGGCAATTCAATGTGAACGTTGCATCTTATTTTTAGTTTTACTTTAAAAATAAAAATCCCCTTCTGGTTTATACATAAATTCTTCTGCATCCCACATTTTATGTTTCTCATTATTTCTGAGCTTAGCCCTAGAATGCTTCAGAGAGGGAGAGACATTCTTACAGCAAGGAGTAGGACTGCCAGAACTTTTCACCAATGTATGTGCAGATGCACACACAATCACATGTACATACCAATAATCACAATGTTTGATTCTGAACATGTGCAAGGCAACCTCTTTTTTTTCCAGAATTTTTTTTCTCCTATTGAGAATTCTTCCCTGACCCATAACTATCAGCAAGAACTGAACCAAAAAAAAAAAAAAAACACAGTAAAACATGTACAGCATATAACAGGTATTTTTGTATAGCAGCTCTATAGATTGCATCAAGAGAATCTCTTCCCACTACTGATGGCACAACAGTGTTGTTCAGCCTATGCACAGTAACGTATTTTATATTGTAGTCTAGCAACACTTTTCAGTGTCACAAGAACACTAAGAAGTAAGACAAGGCCACTCAATATCTGCATTCATTCATATTTATCTCCTTTAGCATCTAGAAAAGAAAGTTTTTAATTTATTAAAAATTAGATTTTTAAAACTACCCTAAATAATTTTAAAATATTATCAGATCCCACTAAAATAATTACACTAGCTGAATGCTTCGTAATGTTTAAAATCATGCTGCCTATTTGAAGAGTGAAAATATAGATACGTTTTTCTATACATCTTAACCAACATATGAATTCTATGAAAAAATCAACGTTCTGTAATCACAAATTTCAATATAGATTAAAAAAATTAAATTAGTAGTTCCTTACCATTCTCTGCATAATTATCAAGTTAGCTCTGAAATAAGAAAGCTGAAGTAATGTTGTTTCTTGTGGACACTTAGATGGTGACTTCTGAGGATGGTTATGAGTCAATAATTTATTCCAACTTTCTGTTAATATCTAGAGTTTATGGATTTGCATACAGAGCTATAACTGAAAGCAGTCCACCAAGTGCTTGCAAAATTGTGTATGAAGTTTGTTTGGGGCACTTAATTTATTTCTTAGAACCCGCTCCCCCATAACTAATAGTATGGTTTTCATTTTTTTTTCCCCCCTAAATTTGGTCTTTTGATTTTTTTTGATAGAAAAATAGAGATAGTTGCTATCTATTTGAAATTGTATTTCAAGATAAAAACAAATATTGTCAGTGTTTTTTATTTCCATTAATATAAGAATTTATTACTGATAACATTATTTTATCAATCAGGATACGATAAATAATCATACAGATAGCAGAGAAAGGTCAAGATACCACAGGCTATGAAGGAGGAAGAAAGAAGAAAAAGAAAAGGCTTTCAAAACTGATCTCTTAATCCTGGCACATGACTTAAGATAATAAAATAATCAGTTTGTAGGGAGAGGGAAAGATAAGCTAACTTGATCTTTGAAGGCAGCATCAATCGCTAGGTTCAGTCCATGCTGAAACTGTAAGTAATTCTTCCCATTTTTATGGCAAAGGTTTTTTTTAAACAGCAAATGCCTTTTCCTCCCAAGTCATTCCATTTTTACAGGAATTCCAGATATTTCTGCTTTGAAATAGTATTTTCAGTGTGAGGGCTCCCCCGAGTGCAGAGCCTGCTGCCACTCACCTTCTACTGAAACTCTGAGCACTAAGAATTTGTGTAATCAATGCAGTAAACGCAAACAAATCTTCCGTTTCCCAATACATTTCCCTTGTTCATATGCCAAGGCCTGCCACTTCAAGGTTTCTGTGACAGAGATTGTGATTTAGTAATATTATCAAAAACCATAGGCCTGAAAACATTTAACTGAGCTCTTTGTGATTTTGTAAGTGGAAATACAGCCTTCTCAGGCCCCTCCACTTTCCCATATAGGTATTAGTGTGAACCACAGAATGCTAGCTCTAGGAAGTATTTAGAGACTGCACGTATGAAGCAGTTCTCCCACTTTACGTCCATTGAACAAACACCAGAAATAAAACTTCACTCATTACAGTAATGTGGATGCATTGCTTGTTCCTCCCTGCTGCCTGCAGCTGTTGCACAACATTAAAGACAGCACACAGTACAGAAGAGGACTGGGCCATCTTTGCACTTTCTCTAAACAAGGATACAAATGGGCCATCCATAGAGCACGTGGTGGAGGTCCTGTTATGCCATAGTGCCCATAGTTCCTGCCTGTGAGGATTAAGGATGACACGTTGCTGCATCACTGTTCTGCTCCTTCAGAGCACAACCAAACTGCTAGTAGGCTAAGAACTAAAAGTAACTTCCACCCTCAAATACCGATAGGGTTCAATACGCTCAAATCATGTTCTTGCAGAGAATTGTGAATGTTTCCCTTGCAAAATTATTTTTCAACTCAGTTTTCTAAAACAAACACATTCCTCTGTCAAATAATCTGTTAAGATGTTTTGAAGACTTGAGAGACCAAAACCAGCATAATATGTATCTAGCCATAGGCATAAGTTCATTTTCACATAAGCCTTTGCTTTGTTGGTTACAAGCCTATCAGATATGGCCTGGGGAGGGGGAAAGTTCCCACAGCTAAGTCATCCCTTTATTTTTTTTAGTCTGAAAGCTTCAAAACAGCTAAGATTTGTATAGAGGAAGTCAAAGTTACTGTAAAGTGTCAGGTTTCTGAACGTCTTACCGCCAGCCTTCCTCTTACCCTGTAATCACATACCTATTGACACAACTTTCTACACTGCAAAGCTTTGATATTTCTTCAGCATCATCAATACTACAATAACAAGTGTTTCACAAACTGCAGAAGTGCAAAAACAGAAATGTAAGACGGTCAGAAGAAGACACAAATATCAAAGATATTAAAATGACAGTAAGTAATTTGTATTGCACCATTACAAGGAAATTAGTGTTCCACCTGTAACGCTTCGAAGCATAATAATGCACATTCCTATTTTTTTCTGACGTCTATAGGACAGAATACTCGCGCTATGAAAAAGTCCCAACCTGATGCTATTAGAGTCAGTATGCGCCATATCCAAAGAGCTTGACGCTAACACAATACAGTTATCTGACATACACAGGTGAGTGCTTTCCTTTTCTCCACTCTAATCACTGCAGCTCACAAGGACAAAGTTTTACCGTTTCATCACCAATTCTATCTCTCCTCTTCCCTTGTGGGATTCATAAACATATGGTTGCATGTGAGAGTAAAAGAACTGGCAGTGCTATGTGTGTACATGGGTGCAATAGCTTGTCCAAAGGTTGTACTGGACAGCCAGCACTGAGCAGGGAACTGCTGGTACCTACAAAATGCAAGTGCTGCTCTCTGTACCATCACAGGCTAGTTCATAAAGCCATGGTCATTTTGCTCTGTAAGCAAGGAGTGGGCAGACAGACAGAAAAAATAATTTCAGAGAGTCTCAGTACTTTGACATAAGGTGTACAATCCCTGCCTATAAAAGGGAAAGAACTGAAAAGGACAGCTGAACTGTTGTAATGTTTTGAATTCTAGGACACAGATCTGCAGTTGCCTCTGCTATTAAGAGGAGGAGCTTGGGTGGCTTGGAAGGAAGAGACCAAGATGGAATAAAAGCTATTACACGTTAGGCCTTTACTGAAGAATTTCAAAGGATTTAATTTCAAGAGGGTTTTGAGAGTCAATATTGTGTAGTCTTTTATCACGGGTTATCTTATCATAAGCATGAAGTTGCTTTTTATTTTTTTAAACACATCTTTTGAAATTTTTCAAAGCAAAGAATTTTCTTTTGAGAGACTTCTATTATAGCCCGTGCAATGTTCTATGAGAAAAGGTTTAATCCATGCTGCTTCTGCTGTTCCCCATAGTGTCAAAAAAGAAAGCAATGAAAATATTCACAATATTCTCAGACAGAGATAAAAAGAATAGTTTCCTGCTTTCACAATAGTGTAATTCTAATTTTTTGTCCAGTAAAAAAAAAAAATTTTCTCCACCTTGCCCTCATGGTGACTTTGAGCCACCACATATCTGTGGTCAGAACATTCCCCTCTGCAAAGCTGTGCGTTACCAGAAGTCTTGCGGTTCTCTGTAGGGACCAAAAATAATTGCTGTGGGTTGACAAGGAATTCCCAAAATGTTCCTGCTGCACTATACTTTGTTCCCCCTTGTTCTTTGCACCTTCCAGGCAAAGTCTGACCCACAAAACATCTCTGCAATAACTACAGAAATACAGAACTAGCTTCTCCACAGAGCAACTCTGACAGACATGTACAAGGAGCAGCCCCTGCTCCAAGACCCACCATTACAACCATAATTCCTACCAGAAATGAACCCTTCCAGCACAACGATGCATATAACCTTTGACCAACCTCCAGATTACCACTATCACATGTGAAGGGCAAATCTCAAGCAATGCTGGGCCAAAAGCGAGGCCTGTCTCACCACTCCACTGAAAAGGCATTATGAGGGCCCCAGCTTCTCCGAAGCTGTCTCGTGCCAGCTGCCTCCTCGTGTCCCAATCCTCTGGCCTCAGAGCAAGCCCATAACCCACGCCTTGCTCGCCCACCACAGGGAGGTCAGCCTGTCAGCTCCCACACCTGCCCAGAGCTGGCCTCACAGCAGGCCTGCATGGGGAGCAAGCAGCTCCAGGAGCAGGGAGCTCTCTGCTGGGCCCAGTGGCCTCCTGCATTTCAGTGAGAGGAAATAATCTACATGGTGCTCTTTGGATCCATAGGAGATGCATTCCTTCTATGCACAAGGCTTTGTAACCCATGTACAACACCACTTTTCTGTAAGCTTCAACTATTAATTAGCTAGTTCTCTCTTTCTGATGGCAGCTCCCGTGCTTTTCTTTACAAGTTCTACCACAGTACTTCCATCTTAGAAGGTATTACGCCTAAAGTAATGATTTGAAAATGATACTTCTGGATTAGAAACACTAATGTTTGATGATGCATCATGCCAGAACCTAAAATATTCACCAGAGCTGGCTTACAGAAAATAATCTGATGTGATTTCTGCAGCGTCAGTACTGAAAATATAAGAAAAAAAAATCCATCAGGATGGTCTTAGGTGCATGCCCTTACCACTTAAAATAGAAAAATTCCTCCCCGTATTTTCTAGCAAGGAAAACATGAAGTACATTGTGCACAGACCTTTTGCATTGCTCACATTTTTTACTTTCTGTACTCTCCAGTATAAATCATCCAGATTTAAAGAAGTAAGGACTTGTTCAACATGCTCTAACTGTGCTTAGATTAGCTGAGCTCTGAAATTACTTGGAGATGAAGTGTTTGGAAACACAAGTAAAAGTAATGGTGAATTTTAACCTTTTCTCCAAGTCTGGAAAGGGGACAAATGCTATACATAAAACATACAAATATCCTCACCAGCAGAACTGCTTTCTGCAAAGCAAAACTCAAATCCCTGCAAGATACCAAGGGACTGAATTAAGAAAAAAGGAAAAAGAAAAGAAATGAATGCATCGAGCCTTGATGAGAATGGTCCTGCCCCTTCTAAGATGAGGGAGTGACTGACATGCAAGACCTGCTCTTGCAGCTACACGAGGAACAAGAGACATGTAGAACAGAAATACCAGAGACATGAGGTGAAGCGATGAATAGGCTAAAATTAGTTCATGTTCTTATTTCTTTGATGAATAGGGTGTAATTTCCTTTTTTATTGTTATTATTACATTAAAAACCTTAGAAGACACAGACAGGTGGAGGAATAGTAGAGATTTTAAATCTAAATATGCAAACACATGCGTGTACTAGCATAAGTGCACGCATACATTTCTCCTTTCAGGAACACTAATTCAAAAGTAGTTCTTTAAAAAAAAAAAGAGAGAGAGAGAAAGCACATTTACTTCATAAGAGTATCAGGAATAACATCAGGAAATTTTATAAGGACTAGGCAATGTTTACTCCAGTCTTAAATTGCCAATATTGCATTTTTCCACCCCAGGTTTTGTGCCTTACCTTTCCAAATGTTCACTTGCTTTATGTAGACTGAAAAAAAAAAGCGTTCTTTCTTCCTATTGTAGTATTGTTATTTTCACTAGAAGAAAGGGAATTCTTCTTATTCCCTTTATTCATTTTCAGTTTAAGCTGGTGTTGCTCAAAGCTGGAATGAAATACAATGAGATGACTGAGTACAAAATTAAAGTCTTTTTCAAAGGTCAGCAAATTGGTTAAGTGTCCTCTGAGCTATATATGAAGCAGCAGTACATAAGTACAGTACAGAAGATTACAGGTTCAGCTTCTCCAGGCTGCAAGCAAAGCTGAATTACTTTCTTTGTGATATCTTTATTCAGTTCAGTAAATCTAGCTCTAGACAGCACTGAATTTTTCTGATAAATTGCACTCACTTTCTTCAAGTGAATTTCTTCTTGAATGCAACATGAATGTGAGATGTAGGTTAGCCTACAAAGTTCAAAAATATACTTAAGTCGCCCCCCACTTCCCCTCTCCTCCCAGTCTGCCTGCACACATGCACTGGTGAAGCTGCAAACTTCTCTTTGGAAAGTCAGCAATGCTAAAAAGTCATCAAGAGGATGTGGTAAGAGAAGAGGCATGCTCTGTGTGCCAAAGGGTGGAAAAGAAAATAGTAAATAGCTGCACTCGGAAGAGAAGAAAAAATAAGGAAACATCTGACATAAAACTGCAAGCTGGGCCTGGCTGGGATGGAGTTAATTTCTTTCCAGCAGCCTGCACGTTGCTGCCCTGTTTTGGCTTTGTGACCAAAACAGTGTTGATAACACACCCAGTGATTGCAGGGTGTCAAAGGTTTCTCTGCTTCTCACTCTGCCTCAACACGGTGCAGGCTGAGGTGGGCAAGAAGCAGGGAGAGGACACAGGTGGGGCAGCTGACCCAACTGCTGTACTGAGAATCCCAAACTGCAGACATAATTACAACTTCCATTCAAAGTTCAAAACTTTCTTCAAATATAACAGTTTAATTATGAGAGAAGAGGCCATGATTTTGAGAGGCATGTGACTGTTGTTGTTGCACACAATGTAAATTACGCACAAAGTCCTTTTGACGTTAATGCTGACAGAAGCAGCAGAACCACACACGATTTATTCTTTCTCAACACGATAGATCTTGCTCTGTTTGAAGGTGTTCCACTTTCATTAGAAGAACAGTCCTCGGTGTGGTGTAGGAAGCTACGCAGGTGCGCACAGTGCTTTTCCTTACTTAGGCCTTTCTAGAGCTAAGAAACAAAAGGCACACATGCTGACACACAGAAGCCCCCGTGCCAGCTGTCCTGCCTGCCACGCTGCTATTTTAATGTTTTAGCACTGCTTTGAAGCCACAGCCTGAACAAAGCCTACTACTTAGTACCCATATCAGCTCTATTTAGAAATTTTATGATAAAAAAAAAATATTACAAAAATGTTCATGCTTAAGGAAATGCAGCCACAGAGACAATGCATGGGAGACTTTCAGCTTAAACACGTTTCAGCGGAAACTCTGCCTGCTGCTGTCCTACATAGAGAGCAGCCTGCGCACACGTAAACCACAATAAAAAGTGCTGCAAGCGCTGCTCGGTGGGAGATGCACTGAGAAGCTGTTGTATTCATGCTAGGTAAGGCTCAGTCTGAGTCACAGCAAGCAGACTTTTTTCCATATAAAATAATCTGAATTACCTGGGGTGAGTTTACCCACTGGGCCTGATCTTCCCGCTACAGATGAGAGGCAGCTGCACAGCCTCCATCTAAACTAGAAATGCCCGACTTAAAGCGTCTCTGCTGGCTAAGCTGCGGGTGAGCAGAGGGATCTCTGCTGGGTCTCTCACCTACATACAACTCATGATTTCTTATACTCACAGCTTTTCTTAGGGGTAGCAAGAATGCCAGAATGGAGCCCACCTCCTTTCATGTTGGTAGGAATAATCAGACAAGGCTCAGAAAACTCTGGGCAGCGAGACACCTGGATGAGATGCTGAGAAGGGAAATGAAGACATCTTTGAAAGAAACCTCTCTGGCTTCTCTCGTAACACCTCTTACCACATCACCAGTCATCACATCAGTTTCTCTAACTAAATGAGTCTGGATCTGACTTGGAAAAAAAAGGCCCGTGACTACAGCACAGAAAAGTTACTCATTCGCTTGGGTGATGAAGTAGGAGTCTGCTCAGTCAGTGGCCTAACCGACTTCATTTTAATGGATTATCCATGAGGTGACATACACGAGGTGCCATGTCAAAATAGTCTGACATCATCACCATCATCATCAGACAAGCTTCAATATGAGCTCTAAGTGGCGGTATTTGTGTGGAGCCTAACAAACTGTGTATAAGCACCAGCCAAAATTAATGATCATCTTTGCCCCAAAGGAGGCATTTCATTCGGAGGGATGCCAGTGTGGCATGCTGTCCTCATCCACATGCCCAGAGCACCCATATGAAAACCAACTACGGGGCAAATTATAAACTGAGATTTTTTGATTAAAAAGAACATTGAAATATGTGAACTGTGACATTTGCAGCTGGAATGGTCTGCTTGAGAAACATGAATTTCTGGACGATGGAAGAACTTAGTAATCAGTTCACAGTTGGATACTTTTTTCCACAAAAAATTAATCACATGCAACTATTTTCTGAAAAATATTAAAATCAACAGATTTTAAATACCAAAATGTTGATCATTACTGAGGCCCATGTAGCATAATTATGGCACTGAGAACTGCTCAGGGAAATAGAAGCGTCTCACTCCTGGTGCTTTTAGTTAAATCCAGAAACTCTGAAATAGCCTGGTCTGCTAGCAGCTTTGTTACATTTCTTGTAGCACAGAGATTTGCTTGACAAGACCCTTTGCCTTGAGTATACTTTTGATGTCTGAGAAAAGCCTGATGACATCTCTGCTTCCTATTTAATTTTTAAGTAACTATTGCTTTCAAGTTCTGAGCCCAAGTTTCCTGTCCCAAGTTAATCAAATAGCTCCTTTTTTTTTTCTTTTTTCTTTTTTTTTTTTTTTTTAAATACTTTCATTTTCCACTTCTCTTTTCTTTGCTGGTCAGATCACTTGCAGCTTAGCCCAGCAGCTCAACATGCTTCCCAGCACTGCAGCTTGCACATTTTCTGTACAACTGATCATCACTTCCTTTTTTTATTTTTGAAAAAAATAAACTTCAAAGCTATGCCTTAAAATCTTCTAAAAATAGTGCTGTGTCTGCTCTCTTGCAGCAAGGGCTGATCTCTGATGTCAGTGCTAGAGCTGGGGAGACGTCTCGCAAGGTTTCTGGATGAAGGGTGAAGCCTGGCGAGTAACATTCCAGAAGAAATGGGCAGAAATGGGCATCTTCACACGAGTGAGGCTGGGGGGAATTGGACACCACAACATCACATATCAGAAAACAAGAAACTTCCTTTTTCTCAGTGCTACCCAGTAATAGGGCAAGAGGCTTCTCCCTCCGTTTTACCTCAAACACACAGCCACTCGGGGAAAAAAAAACTTCAAAATAAAGCACATTTCCTCACAGGGGCCAGGTTGCTTGCTTGCAGTGAGAATGCAGGACATCATAGATTGCTTAATCTATTTTCATTACAAATCTTGACAGATTCCTCTTCAGTGTAATGCCCAAAGTGCCTTTGATTTTTAACAAGGATTTAAAATACGATCCTGCTGCTCATTGGTGCAGTAGCACACCAGGCACTTCCCC